>CM064571.1:3410501-3460501 GCA_032716605.1 Paralithodes platypus | reverse complement strand
TCTTTATTACAAGTGAATGTTAGGGGACAGTCGTCAGCATAAGCAAATACCTCGGGAATGAGCTGCACAATTTCATTGAAATATACATTACACAACAAAGGTCCAAGAACACTGCCGTGTGGGACACTAACTTTGATGGCGTATTTAGCAGAGTTATGTCCATTGACAACTGCCTGAAGTGTTCTGTCTTGAAGGTAATCATTAATTAGGTGAAGTTGATCATCACACAACCCTAGACTCTTCAGTTTGGTGGTGATGCCCGCATGCCACACACTCACTCTCACTCTCTCTCTCACTAGAGCCTTCTACTGTGCTGTCCTATTCTTCTACTATAACTGTCCCTGTCTAGTAGTATTAAGGCCGGACCACCTAGTAGGGACCGCAATGACTGTGTGGTCTTTTTTATGTGTAACTCTGTATAACTCTCATATTGTGTATGTGTGTGTGTCGGTGTGTATATGACTGTATATCTGTGTGTGTGCGTGTGTACGTGTGTGTTTGAGTTTGTGTGTGTGTGTGATTGTGTGTGTCTGTGTGAATGAGTGTGTGTGTGTGTGTGTGTGTGTGTGTGTGAATGTGCTTTAACTTTTGGTATCAAGTAATGCGTAGTCTCACTTGGTAACCCGTGCATACAGTATACTGTAGCTGGAGCATCAAACGTTTGGCTCCATAAAATAGGCTCGTACGATGTGTCAATTTAGGTAATTACAAACTCAGCAGATATAATACGGAGCGAGCGCGGCTACACAGTTAACGTCATAGGTGCGTGAAAGGGTTAATGTTCATTAACCACTTCTGTAACGGCGACGTCGTATACACATTTTTCTAGCTATATTTAGATGATTTTGTGCAGTTTAAAACAAAATTGTGGTAGCAAAATAGGTTAAGTGAGATAGTTCGAAGCCCTACTTAAACTGAATACAATTGTCTAATAATAACCAGAATAAAGTTAAAAGGAGGGCACCAAAACTGAAAGGGTTAAATGATACACTAGTCATTTCACAGCGATATGATGTATGCATGTATGTATAATATATGTATGTATGTATATACTCAGGCACATCCCCATAGCTAGGGGTGGCCAACTGGAGACACGGCCAGAACAAAGCAAAACAAATCACACACATTTAGGTCGCCCCGGAAAAGACCCTGAAACCAAGGATCATAAGGGGTCTCCAGCAAAAGATTTCCAGCGATATGATGCTTTAATAATTACCGGTAAATACCAGAACATGATTCTATTGTTACTGAACACCATCTGGTCCCCCCTCTTGGGGGTTATTATATATTTTGTGTAATTATTATCGAGGATATTGCTTGCTTTTGCCATTTTCTAGCAATGTATTTTAGTTTATCCCCCAGGCTAACAAAAATATCATCCCAGATTATACAATACCCACCCAGACCCCTATAAGTTAAACTTCTACAGCGTCTTATTATTGCCAAACCTATGGCATTGAACGTCTTAAGGGGACATCACACATAGCCGAACTGGAGCCCGAATGAAGCCCGTTTCCGAATCAGCCTTATTTGGCCGAAAAAGGTGGCCGAACTGTGGCAAGACAGAATGCAAAATGAATGCAAAACGAATGTGCCACAGCATACACCGAATGCTGCACAAATGCAGACTGACCTGCACGATGCCTGGACGAACATTATTCGATGTTTTGACATTTAAAAAATTTAACGGTTTTCTGGCTGGACGAATACAAAGAACACTGACCGATTGGCGGACGAACCCTGGTCGAATACAGCCCAGCCTTACTACAAAAGGAGGGGAGAGGACCAGGGGTATGCCAATTATACAAGATAAATTCCAATCAGGATTATTTTACATTAACATTTTTTAACCCGGGAGCTGCAGGGAGACTCTTAAGAGTTCCCCCGGCGGACTGCGGGAAGACTCTTAAGAGCAGAGCTTTTGACCGCGTACCAAAACCGCGCGTTTATTGCCAGGCGGCTGAAAATTGGTGTGGGTATAGTACTACATGTCAACTCTCGACACCACCTCGCCAAACGCTCGCCCCGCACTCGTGCAAGCACCACCGCGCCAGTAACCAAGCACTAGTCATGGAGCCCACATGTCCCTCACGCTCGCTCCCTGATGACACAACCAGCCCTCCTTCTGGTGGTGTTAGCCGCCGTGGAAGGCAGAGGGTGGCTGCTAAAGACCCTAGCTACCAGTACGACACGCCCTACAGCTCGGAGGACGAAACACCAGCACCCAAAGCACGAAAAACACGTGCAAGCACGACAAAGGTACAGAGGTCATTGGTGTTTCGGGACACTGCCACCACGACCCAGGCCACTGCAACAACCACTACCACCTTCACTGCCACCACTGCCACCCCTGCCACCGGTACCAGCAACGCAGGAGGCCACCCTAGGGCTGCAGAACCTGCGGGGGCAGGAAAAATTAAAGGCACGGGCGTAGGGAAGAGAACCCGTACGCCAGCCACAGTGACCCTACCACCACCACCACCACCAGCCGCCCCTGGCCCGGCTGCCCCTGCTGCCCCTGCTGCCCCTGCCCAAGGAAAAGGGAAGGGGAAGGGGAAGGGGAAAGAGAGAGGGAAAGCGACTGCTGGCCCTGGTGGCCCTGCCGGCCCTGCTGCCCCTGCTGCCCCTGCCGCCCCTGCCGCCCCTGCCCAAGGAACAGAGAGAAGGGCGACAGGCACCACCATCATCTTGCCTGCCTCCAGGGCCACAAGACCACGCACCACTGCTGCCCCTGCCGCCGCCCCTGCCGCCGCCCCTGCCACTGCCTCTGCCTCTGCTGTCCCTGTCCATAAGACTCCCGCACGTGCTAAAGTGACCCGGAAAACTCTGACACCATCAAAGTATGCCGCCCTGCTGTTTGATGGTGATTCGCAGGGCATTGGCAGCCCGGGTTTCGACGACGAAGCCCTAGCACGGGACCAAGGGTGGGGGGATTTGGGAGTGGACAGTGGGAGTGAGTCCGACGTCGGTGACGAGAATGAGGAAGGGCATCGTCTGTCAAGTGAAGAGGAGGGTGATGATGCAGTGCTGTATCGCGACCATGGAAGCGATATTTCAGACGCTGAAGGAGACGCAGACGACATTCCGATCCCTGGGCTGCCTTCGTTCGATTGGTCTGACGGGATCAATTTTGTACCTGACGTGCCCCAGTTCAATCCTGGGACGTCAGGAACAACTGACGACTGGCCCTGTGACGATCAAGCGAACGAAAGCGACTTCTTCCTCGCTTTTTTCGATATGGAGGTAATGACGTACATCGTTGCCCAAACAAACGCCTACTACAGGTGGGTGTTTGGCAGATTGGACGTCATTTCTCCAAAAGCGAGAATACGAGGCTGGGTGTATACGACTGTGGAAGAATTTATGACGTTCTTTGTCTTGTTGTTCCTCATGCCTCTGATCAAGAAGCATGTGTTGCAACACTATTGGAAGCACGACCCTTTCATCGCCACCCCAACTTTCAATAAGTTCATGACTCGTGACAGATTTTTGTTGCACTTTGCAGACAACGACAATCCTAACAGGATTGACAGGATATGGAAAGTTCGGGATGTGTTCACCATGTTGTTGGAGAGGTATAGGAATTTGTTTAACCCTTCCTCAATTTGGTGATTGATGAGTCGCTCGTGCTCTTCAAAGGACGTCTTGTCTTCAAGCAGCATATCCCCTTGAAAAGGCATAGGTTCGGAATCAAGCTCTTCGTTTTGTGTGACTGTGAAACTGGAATAGTGCTTGACATGATCGTGTATACAGGCACTGACATTGACATACCGAAAGCCGCTGCCAATGACCCCATGGGCATGTCAGGTGCCATCGTCAGGAAAATGTTGGCACCTTACCTGGGCAAAGGCCACATCATCTACACTGACAACTGGTATACTTCTCCTGCTCTCTGCCAGTTTCTTCATGACAACCAAACGGGGTCATGTGGGACTGTCAGAAAGAGAAGAAAGTTTATGCCTAAGTTCACCGGTAATGTCATTCCTCTTACAGATGCCTCCTCCAGTGACACACCTTCAGAAGACGACCTGGCCCAGGAAACCGCGAGAGGCATGTGCGAAGAAGGCGAAAGGGGCAGAAATACAAGCAGCTCGAGAAGTGTGGGAAAGTGATAGCCCTGAAGTGGAAGGATAAAACGAGACGTCCACGTCCACCACCACACAGGTGCCCAGATGGATTCTGGCAAAATCCACTACCGAACCAGGAAGACCATCTACAAGCCCGACATGGTAGTGGACTATACCAAGAACATGCGCCTGGTGGACAAGTCTGACTGTCAGCTGTCAGGCGTAGAGTGTCTGAGGAAGACTGTGAAGTGGTATCACAAGCTCTTCCTCCACCTAGTTGATATCACGATGCTCAACGCCTACAACTTGTGGTTGGTGAAGAAGGATATGTCCCCAAACCAGAAGCTGAAATTCCGGGAGTTCGTCTACAACGTCTCATACCAACTCCTGGAGAAGTATGGCACCACCACTCACAGACGTACGGCATGGCGTGGGGATCACGTTCCTGACCGCATCCAGCTGGGTGTCGAAAGACACTACCCAACCAACACCGAGCTGATTGGCACTCGTCACAGGCAGGCGCAGTGCACCGTCTGCAGCTCCAGTGTCAGGAAACCCCATGTCACCAAAAGAGTCACCTCAATGTGCGCCGAGTGAAAAGTTCCACTCTGCCTGGGTGATTGCTTCAGGGACTACCACACCTTCAAGAATTATTGAGTGTCGCCCCCTGCCCTGCCCTGCCTTGGACTCGCCCCGTGCCCTGCCCTGGACTCGCCCCCTGCCCTGCCCGCCCCCTACTCTGCCCTGCCTTGGACTGCTGACCGACCTGACCTAATTGATCACGCTACCTCATAATGTAACATATATATTATATAATGTATAAGTTCCAAAGATGTCCCTGTGATATAGCTTTTACATTATATAATTGTATGTTTCAATATTTAGTTTATATGTTTCAAAGATTTACATGTAATATGCATTTTTTTTTAGTATATCAATATATATGTTTGTTATTAGCCTAAGTAATGTGTATATAATTATTTTCTTACCTCAAATGAATTGTACAAAAATAAATATGTTTCAATAAATCCTGTCAAACTTACTAAGATTATAAAAAAAAAACAATAAAAAAAGAAAAAAAAAAAACAAGGTCATGTCATTGTATTCTTACAATGATATATTCTATGAATATTTCATATTGTTTGAATACAATGGCATGATCTTGTATACAAAAAAATTATCAAAAAATTTCTAGACAGTATAAAACCTTCCCCATAACCCCCTTCTGGATTCGATCCCACTACCCTACCACACTTTGAGTTTTCCAGTCCGCGACCTTACCAACCATGCCACAGGAGCTCATACCAAATATCACTCAAAACTTCGTGTCTACAATCGAAATGACAATATAAAAAAACAAAAAAATTATCCCACCAATTTACGTTTGTAAATTGACGGGATTATCAATTATATCATGCAGAGGTTTATAAAAGTTTGTCTCCGTCAAGAATTAGTAATTATATAACTTTATTCTGTCAAAAATTGCCCAATCACTCAGCAAAATTGCTCCTCTCAGTGTGACTCCACTCATTTTCACACGGTCAAGCGGTCACTGGGTGAGCCTTGATGCTCCAGACACAGCAGCTCTGTCTGCGAACAAAATTTGTATAAATACAATAATGCATAAAATACTCTTCACAAATACATTTGATTTGTATAATATCGTAAATAAAAATGAATAATAACTGTGTGGGTGTCGAAAATTGCTCAACCAGCTTTCTTATGTCTCGCCTACGCGCGTATATTGGATTATACATAGTCATGACTGTCATACAAATACTTGCAGTAGGTCTCGAATATACATTTAGATTGCATATTACTTGGAAATAAATAAATATAAGTTTCTCTGGTGGCAATCTACCCTTTCGCAAGTGTAAGGAGACACCAGTCTATATTTAATTCTCTATCACAAAAGGCAATCTGCCTGTGTTTATTGACCACCCTCGTTGCTGGTCTATAATATAGTGCTATATTTACAGTCAATGGCCTACATGTTTCTGTGGTACTTCACATGTGTCTAAAATGCAATATCTGCTTACATAAAAATGCAATTCTGAAGTCCATTTATACGTACGACATACGCATGTCTCAGTTTCTCTCTCTCTCTCTCCATTCCTGACTCATGTTATTGTAGACCTCTTGGTGGCAACGAACACCAGACATCTGGTAGACATAAGGTTCAATATACCAAGACATCCATACGCCTCGGGCGCCTCCACAATTATCACAAAGCTGGCTATCTATCTAGAGATCTATCTCCCTGCCTGCCTTCCTTCTCTCCATGACTCACTCACTCCCTGCATGCCTCCTTCCAACCCCCCCACCCCCACCCACCCCCACCCACCCTTTCAGGCTTACGTCTGCTAGAAACTCATTGATAATGTGCGTAAATATCGCATGAATTGGTCTATATGCGGTATATATTTTGATATATGGCACTTCTACATACGTACAAGTCTGTATTATAGCATGACAGTGCTCTAAGTACAAGATATAAGTGATATGTATGGCATAAACCACACTCTCAGCTCATAAATTGCTGCCAAACCTCCAACACATCTTCATTCCCGCCTAAAAATTATCTTATAATTCCCCTATATATTGCAATTTTTGGTCACTATGAGGCATATTCATTGTTATATGGGTGGCCTACACACGTATACATACTCTACATAGCCTAAAAGGGCTCAAAAAAGGAGATATACGTGATAATACGTGGTAACCCACTCCCTCCTCCCTCTCCTTCTATCCCCTGGGCGCGTGAAAATTCGGCAGGGAAATCTCGCCGCTCGATGACAATCTAGCCGCTCGGTGCCATTCGCTCCACATTTTTCAACTACGGACCGTTCCCCCACCCCCCCAGACATTTTTTGGGGGGTCAAATATATATGGGCCGATGCACGCAAACATTCCCTACACGATGATGTACTTTTTATCGAAATTGGCAATGGGTCCCAAAATCATCATACATGCGCACAGTCTTACCCTGTAGAAAACCCCCTGTGCGTACGTCTTAGGTTAATGCAGGTATACAGTTGTTTTTTATCTACAAATTCCGTTTACCATGTTGACATGTCAATGAGATAAAAAATGTTATGGACATCGATAAAATAACCTATACTATGAGTTTCAGAGGCTGTGTTACATCGTTTATCGGGAATAACTTATTAACAAACAGTTGGATCAGTATGATATTTTGAAACAGCTTTATTCACACCGTGCCCTAATTTTCGTCAATATAGTGCATTACCAAAAGTGTAGAATTAAGCCACTTGTCCCTGTGTCATGAGGTTAAAGTCACACATTAATGACTAAGAAACGAACAAGGCTACCGTGGCTTACCTGTGAGAACCACCACACCCTTATTACTCCTCCATCAAACCCGGTAGTTATCAGCAACCACCCAACCATATTATCGCCTTTAAATTCAAGTTATCTGTTAATATTAAGTATAAATTACAAACAGTATGTATTTATGTATATTCCCTAACAACGAAAATATATTATTTTCGGTATTAAGTACCTTAAGTCGGTTTGAAATGCTCAGGCTATTTCTATATGTACAAAAAAGCTTTATTGTTTTATAATTAATTCGCTTATTAGTAAATACAATGGACATTGTATTAAACTTGGCACAATGGGCACCACGACGTTGTCAGAGGTCGGCCAAAAAAACTCATCACAAATATCACGTGATGGCGCGCTGCCAGGCGCACGAAATTGATACTTTCAATTAATTTCATTCCTGACTTTACCACCATCCATAATGGAAGCCGCTCCAAATCGCCCCACACACTTCCATAGTCAGACAAAACAGATGGCATATAACGTTCACCAATACATATATATATATATATATATATATATATATATATATATATATATATACGTATGTATGAGAGAGAGAGAGAGAGCGCGATTTGTTATTTGATTTGATTGTTTTATTGAGAAAAGTACAAATGTTACACAAGTATCATAGTTACATTATCTCAAAAGGGCGAAGGTGCATACGCAATCTTCACCCTATTTCTAGCTTAAAACTATGTCATTACATATATAGTTAGATGAGTAATACATTGATATTGAAGATCATTTTTAACACTACCTAAGTTTAGTATATACAGTATTATAATAAAGACATATCTAAAATACATGAGTCCCCGTTATAGACCTTGATCAGATTGTTGTTTGTTTTTTGTTTAAAAACACGCATGCTGTCCCACAAGACCCCCAACTGATCCCCGACCGTGTTAATCTCTCCTTAAACATCCTAGAGGGACCCTAACCATCGTGACCCAGTCACCAGACCCCAGCACCCAAAACATACAGCCATACAGATTCAGATTCAGATTCAGATTATTTTATATCCATAAAATAATATTCGGAGGGAAAGTGCTAGTAGTCCTCCGGGAGGGATGTGCCGCATATCCGGAGGTACTTGTACATCAAGCCATTAGCCGAGAATATTGAGGAGAATACAGCAGTATGGTTAGGGAGCGTAGGTTCGCTGACCCAGGGTGGCCTGTAAGGCACCACTAGAATGTATATGTGTTTAGTTGAAGAGCTTAGCTACACATCAAATTATATGTTTTATAATTTTACATTCTTTTAAAAGGTTGTACATAGTTCCACTGTTGGGCATCCATATTATCTGTTTCACATACAATTAAAATGTAAAACTTGCAAACTAAACAAACCAAAATTGTGACAAGGACAATATAAAGTCAAATTAAATTATCAAAATCGCTATGTGGAAACAACGCTTACTAAAATGAAAACTATTAAATAAAAGAACACAATCAACCACATAGGGTGTACATTACTACATGAGCAAGTTAATCTGTTTCCCAAGCAAACTAATCGCACATATAACAACGCACTATCGTCACGTTAAAGGAAGTAGTCAAGTTTGGGAAGTCCGGGACGTTCTGGCAAATTTTACTAAACTCTGCATGAATAAAGAAACTAAATGTTAAATGTCAAAATATTATTTAAAATCAAATTTGCAACATGACAAGACATTAACAATAGTACAAAATAAAAATATTGATAAGATATTTATACTATTACAAAATAATATATAAAATACAGTACAGCACTCACTAACGATAGTGCTATCGGGTAGGTACCTGTAAGCATAGCATGCCTCAAGTGACCCCTATCAATAACTACCCTACAAATAACCTACATTTATAGCACAAATAAACTAAGGAAATCGCAAAAGTAAGCAATTGATACTATCGACAATGAATACATATAATATAAAGACAAATAATTGCAAAATATGAAGTAACAACAGATTTAAACAAAGAGTACTCTTTTAACAAGAACAATAAATTTAAAAAATCATCAATATTAATATAAATAATAGAAAAAGAAAAAGATAAACAATAAATACAGACAAAAAACAATAAATACAGACAAAAAGTAAGCAGAGGTTATACAAGAAACTTCAAGTTAAAAATGCTTGATTAAAATTATTGATGTCAAATTTTAGAATACAGTCACAATAATTGACCCTAAAAAGATTAAATTTATGGAACAATTTACTTGCCTCAAAACCTCTGTCCACTAAGAGTCTGTATAGTAACCTAGCTCTAGCCCAAAAGTCATCTACTTTAGTGCAGATTTTACAAAATCTTATTAATTGGGAATAAAAACAATTATAAGTTATTTTACTATCGATATTACTACTATAACACAATACCAGACATTTGGAAGCATGGTATCATCATCACATTCCCCAAACCCAACAAAGACCCCACGCTACCCTCCTCGCACCGCCCCATCACACTTCTTTGCTCCCCCTCCAAAGTCATGGAACGCCTAGTATTACAACTAATTACACCTGACCTACCCCTAGCTCCAACACAACATGGCTTTAGGCCACTGCACTCCACAAACACTCTTCTCACAGACCTTACACAAAGAGCTTTCGACGGCATCAACTCAGCTAGACCACCACACAGATCACTATTAGCCACACTCGACATTAGTAAAGCCTTCGATGCCATCCCCCGCCACAACCTAACAAACAAAATCTACAACACAAACATGCACAACAACACAAAAAGGTGGCTGGCCAACTTCCTAGCAGGCAGATGTGCACACGTATCTTTTGCCGGGCAGTCATCTAAAATCAGAAACTTTCCAAACGGAGTCCCACAAGGATCCGTCCTATCGCCCGCACTCTTCAATCTGTACATGCACGATATAACTACACCCAATACGCCCCAAATAAACTTAGCCTCCTATGCAGATGACATAACACTCACATGCACACACCATGACCCAAAAAGAGCAACAGATCTCCTTCAACCCTATCTCAACACACTACATGGTTGGTGCACTACAAACAGACTTAATCTAGCCCCAGCCAAATCCACCGCAACCCTGCTCACAAGTTGGACAGGAGAACACGAATACATCCCTCAACTCACCATAAACAACACACCCCTAACACATACACACACACCCAAAATCCTAGGAGTAACATATGATACTCATATGACATTCAAACAGCACACCACAAACATTAAAAGGAAACTGACACCCAGACTTAACGCCCTCAGGACACTTGCTCACACAAAATTTGGACACAACAAAGAAACTACCACCACAGTATATAAACAATACATAAGATCAGTGATGGAATACGCAAGCCCAGCCTGGGCTTCTAACCTAGCTGAAACACATCATAAGACCTTACAGACTATTCAAAACAAAGCCCTGAAGATCATTACAGGCTGCACAGCTACTTCACCCACAGATCACCTACATCAAGAAACCAAAATTCTCAAAGTCAAAGACCATCTGGACATGAGAGGCACTCAATTCCTGGCAGCAGCCTCCACGAACCAAGACCACCCACTAAACTACATGGCAACACACCCAGACACCAAGAAATATCAAAACAACACCCAGCACACGGTATCACACACAATTATTGTCCTCTCTCCCTCCCTGCCCACCCCGAACCCACTTCCAGAAGCACATCCATACTCATATCTCTCACCGATCCATCCACTCACTCACAGACAACACGCAGCTGCATGCACGACCTCCCGAAATCCATCCTTCCGAATCCTCCCTTCCTCGCGAGGACAGAGTCCACCTGGCCAGGCTGAGATGCGGACACCATCCAGCTCTCCTGAGCTATCAGAAGAGACTGGATGACTCCGTTGTCACAGCACCCCATACCATTAAACACATCATAGAAGACTGCATTTCACACAACCACTTACGCCAACAACACAATCTACACTCAATGAGAGCTCTGTGGGAAAGCCCGATCGTGGCCATGGCCTTTCTCAGTGACTCGGGGCTGTTCGGCCAGGCAGCTTAGGGAACAACAACAACAACAACTACTTGGGAAAGGAAAGTTTATTACATTAAAATTAAAATCATCAACTTTGTGATATACTTTAAGTATGCACTGTTCATTAACAATCTCTATATTTATATCAAGAAAATTTTCAACTTTATAATTTACGTTACATTGTGTGAGGGGAATAGAATTAGGGTAAATCAGTTTAGCAACTTGATTAAAATTTAACAAATTGCAAACAAGAATATCATCAATATATCTACTATTATTACTTAACAGTTTAGCAAGTGCTAATTTTTCTGGGATTTTATTTTTCTTGCTACTGTCAACTAAGTCTTTTATATATTTAAATTCTAAAGCAAGCAAGAATAAGTCTGCAATTAAAGGGCTAGCATTTCCACCCATAGGAATTCCTAATATTTGTTTGAAAATGTACGGGCCGAATCTAACATAAGTATTGAAAAGGAGGAATTTAAGGGCATCTTTAAGTTTAGTTCTATCAAAATATACAGAACTAGTGGGAGTAGAGCTAAGTGATGCATTATTAAAATATGTATAAACATTTATGAAATAATTACCATTCCTAACGAACCTGTCAAAGTGCAAATCTATAATAAAGCAAAGCTCTGAATATACTAAATCTAAAGGCAAATTGGTATACAATACAGTAAATCAACTAAAGTACATGGAATGTATATGACCTCCTGTCTAGATTTTGAGACAGGGGCAGTTAGTTAATCCCTGCCAATCCCAAGTGGGCCGGAAAACGATCAGATTACCTCTTAACGAGGAAACCGGACCGTCTCCCAGCCCACCTGGGGTCATTAGCAAAGATTCACACATTTATGGCAAACTAATTTAGCTACAGTATCTATATTTTGGTGACTTGTAAATTGTAGATAGTAGCTAGTTAATTATAGTACATCACTATAGTAATAAAATTAAAAAGTTAACACAATAAGTATAATAATAATAATTATAATATAAATAAAAATAAAAATAATAACTAATAAATAAATGTAATAATAATAATAAGTAAAATAATAATAAC
Organism: Paralithodes platypus; assembly: GCA_032716605.1. Taxonomy (NCBI): domain Eukaryota; kingdom Metazoa; phylum Arthropoda; class Malacostraca; order Decapoda; family Lithodidae; genus Paralithodes; species Paralithodes platypus. Next base: position 3,448,056 of record CM064571.1, on the reverse strand, counting down.
AATATTTATAATGAAGGCATCAAGAAAATGTATATCTTAACAGCTTATCTTAACAATGTCCCTATATTTTTACACATTTTAGCTAAACATTCAACTTTATTGTTGTTAATCATCCATATTACTTGTTCGGTAACATTGTTTATAAGAGGATTTCTACAATTTGTCAGTTTAGGACACTGTAGAATATAGTGATGCAGGGTGTGACATCTTGGTTCCTTACAGAAATGGCAGCAAATGTCATCTTCTGCTTTCTTCACTCCTAGCTGCCACATGTACTTATATCCTAATTTTAATCTAGTACATAACACATCCTTAGAAGCATTCCTGTATCGCCCATACGTAAAGTTTGTTCTTTGTGCAACATTAATGTAGTGATCTAAAGTCTGGCTGTTACTGTATCTGGCTTGCATTTTTTCAATCATTTGTTCATCCTGCTTTTTACGTATTATTGATTTTATTTGTTTCAGTGATAGCATGCAATCTAGATCAATAGTTTCTTTTTCTGTCCCTAGTTTTGCCAGCTTATCGACTCTTTCATTGTTAACTATCCCTACGTGGGACGGTATCCAAGTGAAGGTAATTTTCCTGTGTTTATTACGAAGATTATGTATAATAATCTTACACTGATCAACTATGTCCTTACATACTGGGTGCTTGCTATTTAAGGATTCCAGGGCACTTTGACTATCGACGAAAAAACAAACATCTCCCTCTCCATTTCTAATTTCTAGTAGTCCATAGAAAATGGCACACATTTCTGCTAGGGTTGAAGATACATTATCAGCTATTCTATAACAATGTTCACTCTCAATGTGTTCATTATTTGCCTTGTCTATCACCAAGACACCACACCCTGCTCTTCCATCTTCTGCTACTGAGCCATCACAATACACGTGGGCTACATCAGCCTCATACAACTTACTTATATGTTCTTCTACTATTGTTTTAAGTTCTATAATTTCATACATAATTTTTTTCTTTAACAAAGGTATTATATCTATTTCAGTTATATGCTCCTCCCAGGGTGGAAGTTGAGATATAGATTGAGGGACTACACAAACATTTGATAAATTATTCATCCTAACATTCGCAATCAGTCCTTTTAAATACCCTTGCTTGCCTTGTTTCCTGAAGGTTCGGAAGTTATGTATACCTTCAGTAAGGTTATTTGATAATTTAATCCCACCTCCTGATCTTGTATGTCTAATAGCAGCAATAATATTTACCTCTTCAATTCTATTTCTTAATGACCCTAGGTTTAATTCCAATTGCATTGGATAGATCATTGCATTTGGAGGGCAGTTTAATACAATCCGCATTACTTCATTTTGAACCTTTTCTAACTTTTCGAGCCTAACTTCTCCAAGACAAGACAAGACAGGGCTAGCATAATCCACCACAGACCTGATAGTTGTTAGGTACATCATTATTAATACCGGTACACCGACCCCTGCACCACTCCAGGCTAACGATCTCAAGGGTTGCATCCGAGATTTGCATTGTGTTAATATATGGTTTAATTCTGCATCTTTACTATCTGTTGTATAACCTATGTACATTCCAAGGTATTTATAAGTGCGTACCCTCTCTATTGGCTTACCATTAATGATAAGTTGTTCTTCTCGGTTTGATCTACATTGAAATTTAGTTTTGCCTTCATTAATGATAAGCCCCATTTTATGTGCTAACCTGCCAAATGTATTAAGTGCGACTTGCATATCATGTATATTATTACTCTGCATCATTATGTCATCAGCATATATACCTATACGTACTTTACTACCGAGGTATTCTTGAGCTATTTTATTCATTAAAATGTTGAATAGGGTTGGACTTAAAACTCCGCCTTGAGGAGTACCTAGCTCTAACATTTTCTCCTGTGATAGTGCCCCCTGGTACCATGTTTGAGCTCTACGCCCGAAAACATAATCAATCCAATGGAGTAGGTTTCCTTTTACCCCAAGGTTTGCTAGTTCATACATAATAATTTCCCCATTTGCTTTGTCAAATGCACCCTTCAGACCTATATAGCCTCGGCAGTAATCAGTGTCGCTGGTCAAACATTTTATTACAGCATCTGATGTACCTCTTCCCTTTCTAAAGCCAAACAAATTGCTGCTGAACCCATCTCCTATAATGTAAAGTAGCCTCTCCAACACGATTCTCTCCATCATTTTGGAGACACATGACGTCAGAGAAACAGGTCTAAATTCTCCGTTACCTTTGGGGACAGGAATAATAATTGCCTTCTTCCATGCACGGGGAAGTTTGCCTTCTTTCAGGCTCATATTAAATAGGTGTAATAATGGACTATTTTCGATACTCGCTAGACAGTTTAGTACTTCATAAGTTATCCCATCCTCTCCTGGAGCAGTAGATTTACCTGATTTTATTGACCTTAATAATTCATCTTTAGTTATGTCAACTCCCGATACATCTCCTATATTTAAGGAGTTCAGAATAAAATCTCTCCTATTTCCTTCCCATCCCTTAACAGCCTCCCTAACGTCCTGTGGTAGGGAGTCACTACTAGCTGCATATGCCCATTTATCCATAAATAGGTCAGGTTGTTTTTCCGGTTCTGGATGAGCGACAGTACTTGTCTTTCTCCCTCGCACTTTGTTCACCTCTTTCCAAATTTCATTAATATGTTTACAGCTTCCAATTCTATTTGTAAATTTCCCCCAATATTCCCCTCTAATTTCTTTACGAGTTTGACCGCATTGCTTTGCTGCCTCAACCAAGGCAGCTTTACTTACGTCATCACCTTTTGGGTCAGCCCGTTTTTTGTGTGCTCGTTGAATCATCCTTGACCACTCCTTCAAAGTTTTGTCGTTATAATATTTATTAACCCGTGATGTATATTGTCTCTTGGGATTTGTTTCATTATTTCCCAATAGCTGTTCAATCATTGCAACCATATATTTATAAAACTGATAAACACTACTTGGATTATATGTTAAATACCATGTTTTAATACCGGAAATGAAGTAGTCAATTTTGTCTTTGGGTAGAGTTATTCGTTTTCTATGATGATATAAATCTATTTTGCCCAGAGGTATACTGATTGCAAGGGAAAAATGATCACTTAGCAACTCTGGTATGATCTCACACGTACCGTCCAAACCGTGACCATTCATGATAACAGCATAATCCAGCCTCCAACCCTGAAGATGTGTAGCTTCATTAGTACCTAGCAGTTTTATATCGGGGTAATCGTTTAAAAATTGGTTAAATCTCCTACCATTGTCATTAGTTTTGCTATTTGTCTCCACCCTATTTCTTGTTACTGCTTTCAAGCGTTCCTACAACCCTCTTCCCCTGTTGTACCCTCTCCCGCACTTCTTTATCCATAGTCCCACCTTTACTCAACACACTGCCCAGATACTTAAAAGAGTTGACGATCTCTTCACCTCACACTCTGTGACTTCACCCCTTTTGAAGACCATAACCTTGCTCTTACCGGCATTTACCTTCAAATTCCGTTTTTCGCACACTGTTCCAAACTCATTTACCAGACCCTGCAACTCCCATTAATTATCACTCATCAGAACTGTATCATCCGCAAACAGCAGTATAGGTAGCTTCCACTCAATTCCCTCCCTTTTCAGCGATACACCAACATCCACTGCTCCTGATAGTATTTCTTTCATGACTCCATCCATATACTGTATACAGTAAATAACCACAGGGACATCACACACCCCTGTTTCAAACCAACATTCAGGTCAAAGAACTCGCTCTGCTCACTCTCCACACGTACTGCCGCCTCCTTTGCACCCTCATACATGCTCTTCACTGCTTTCAGCAACTTGCCATCTACTCCGTATATTCTAAGTACTTTCCACAAACCTTCTCTATCTACTCTGTAATAGGCCTTCTCCAAGTCCATAAAGGCAACATACACCTTTGGTTTCTTCTCCAGATATTTCTGTACAACACAATTCAGGGTAAAAATCTGAAAATTAAGTCTGTCATATATTTTCGCACACGTATCGATCGCATGGACCTAACGACCCTACTCTCTATCTGTCTATTTATCTCCTGTTTATAATATCTCCCTTATTAATGGACATAATTATTTGTTGTTTGATGTGTTTGTAATCACTGTTTAGTTTCTAATGGCATGGAATTGAAAATTCAATTTTATTATGACAAAAGAGTACAATATACATTTTTACTTCATCTTGTCTGTAAGCTGAACGTAAGGTTTTGACAACTTGTCGTTTCAGAAAAATAAGTCGGTTTCATATAGTTTGGCATACATATCGATCGCTTTCACTTATCAGTGAGTTCGGCTGAAATATTTATAGGTTGGGGAATAAAATGTTTTACATTTTTGTATTGACTTGTGTAATTTTGTTCATTATGTGTTAGTGGTATAATACAATATTTTAGCCCATCACATCAGAAATTAATCACAGATTTCATAGAGACCAAATATCAAATGTAAGCGCGGTTAAATAAGGGAGATATAAATCAATACAGTAGATAGAAATATAAGTAATAGAGAGAGAAAGTAGATGACAGGAGAAATATAAGTAATAGAGAGAGAAAGTAGATGACAGGAGAAATATAAGTAATAGAGAGAGAAAGTAGATGACAGGAGAAATTAAAATGACTAATGTACACAAATAACTAGCGGTCTCTGTTTTCTAAAGGGTCACCGAGGTTACGATGTTTATAGAAGAAAACGACGAAATTGTAGCATTTGATGGATAACTGCTTTATGAATACATTTATGGATATGGATGAATGTGCCCGAATGAGAAAGAATGTTGCTCGACGTATCAGAACCCAGCTCGATCACGGATCGACCACTTAACATTCTGGCAGCCTTCGGATCAATTTTAGTGCAGCGGTAAAATCTTGCCGCCTCCCCTGAACTGCAACTGACCTTACCAGAATGAAGGAGAACATTGCCAGATTATACCCGATCTGCTACGCGAACGCTGCCAGAACGCTGTTCAGGTAGCGTTCGGGCTCCAGTTCGGCTATTTGTGATGTCCCCTTTAGAAGCTAAACAGGGAGAGGCCAAAAAGACCTCCCTCAGACCAAGTAGGGTTAACCCTTTCTGTACCGGTGACGTCTTTTCAATTATATTCTAGCAATACTAAGACGATTTTGTGCAGTTTAAGAAGGATCTGTGGTGGTAAAAAGGGTTAAGTGAGATAGTTCTAAGCCTATCAATTGCTGGAGGTCATTTTTAAACTTAGTAAAATCGTCTAATATTAGCCAGACTACAGTTAAAAGGACGGCACCGGTAATGAAGGGGTTAATCAAATATCAACGGTATATGGGGTGAAGGGTAGTGAAGGATGAGACGTCATGACAAATAACACTCATCAAGAAAATATAGATTTTTAAGGTAAACTAAACAGTTATAAGGTGGAATAAAGAGTTCTAAGATGAAATATAGAGTTATAAGGTGAAATAAAGAGTTCTATGGTGAAATAAAGAGTTCTATGGTGAAATAAAAAGTTATAAGGTGAAATATAGAGTTATAAGGTGAAATAAAGAGTTCTATGGTGAAATATAGAGTTATAAGGTGAAATAAAGAGTTCTATGGTGAAATAAAGAGTTCTAAGGTGAAACATAGAGTTATAAGGTGAAATAAAGAGTTCTATGGTGAAATATAGAGTTATAAGGTGAAATAAAGAGTTATATGGTGAAATAAAGAGTTCTAAGGTGAAATATAGAGTTATAAGGTGAAATAAAGAGTTCTATGGTGAAATATAGAGTTATAAGGTGAAACAAAGAGTTCTATGGTGAAATATAGAGTTCTAAGGTGAAATATAGAGTTATAAGGTGAAATAAAGAGTTCTATGGTGAAATAAAGAGTTCTAAGGTGAAATATAGAGTTATAAGGTGAAATAAAGAGTTCTATGGTGAAATAAAGAGTTATAAGGTGAAATAGCCCTGTAGAGGTATAAGATGAAATATATATAATGTTTTAAGGTGAAATCAAGAGTTCTAAGGTGAAATAAAGTGTTCTAAGGTGAAATATAGGGTTCTAGGGTAAAATACAGTGTTTTATAGTGAGATAAATAGTTCTAAGGTCAAATAAAGAGTTCTAAGGTGAAACAATACAATTGTAAAGTGTAGTAATAAGTTCTAAGGTGAAATAGAGAGTTCTAAGGTGAAATACAGAGTTCTAAGGTGAAATAAAGACTTATAAGGTAAAATAAAGAGTTCTAAGGTAAAATAAAGAGTTCTAAGGTGAAACAATAAAATTGTAAGGTGCAATAATGAGTTCCAAGGTAAAATAGAGAGTTCTAAGGCGGAAAAAAGTTATAAGGCGAAACAAAGAGTTACAAGGTGAATTATTGAATTCTAAGGTGAAATACAGCTATAAGGTGAAACACAGAGTTCTAAGGTGAAATACAGCTATAAGGTGAAACACAGAGTTCTAAGGTGAAATACAGCTATAAGGTGTACCCTACCACAGAGACAAGACATAAACTAAGGTGGCATTTGATGGAGGTGGAAGGAAAGGGTTTGACGGGGGAGGTTTTTGTTTTCATATATGTATATATATTTTTAGTTTCCTCCCTAGACCTCCAGCAAACTTCAATAAAGCATCCCCAAGATCCCCTGCTATATCATTATGTGTGTACATGTTTCGGTAGACAAAATGTCTCTCCTCAAATTATAGGATCGCTACGCACGCGTGGAAAAAATTAACCCTAAATCTCACAAAACGTCTTAATATTGACAAAGAAATGGGGCGAAAAGTCTTAAAATCGCCTAACTAATGTGCCGAACGCCTTAGAATATACAAACGTATGTGGCTAGTCCGGAATACCCCCCTCCTCCCCCCTTCAGCATAAGACAGATATAATGTGGGTTATATGAATGTTTGTTTTCACAGATTAAGGGGAGGTATTTAGTGTGTTCTCTAGACCTCTATCAAGCTAAAAAAAAAAAAAAAAAAAAAAAACCCACAAGAACCCCCTTCAATACCCACAAGAACCCCCTTCAAGATATATACCCACAAGAACCCCCTTCAAGATATATTTTTATATTTTTCGGTAGACAAATTTCCCGGCCAAAGGCCGGTTCCTCCTAAAATACAGACTCGCTATCTCTCGCCAAAAATAAATTGACACTTAAATGGCAAGAAAGCTCTTAAAATTGACTGAAATGGGGCGAAAGTCCTTAAAATTGCCAAACTAATGGGAAGAACGTCTGAAAATCTCAAAAGCATGCTGCAATGGGGCTAAGCATGAGGGAGAAAGGGGTCCAGAAAAATAAATCCCTCAAGTCAAAATCTAACAACTTATCTAACCAAGCCTAACTGTAATATTAAGTTAAGTTCTGTAAGGTTAGGGTAGGTAAAGTTGGGCTGGGTTGTATTGCAATGTAATTATTACCTAGTTAAAGGAAGATGGCCCGTTTTTCTGGCCCCCCTGCTCCCTCGTGTTTAGCCAAGTTAGTTTTCAGGTTTTATGACGTTCGGCCCATTAGTTTGACGATTGTTACACATTTCACCCCATTTTGTTGTCAATGTCAAGACCTTGCGTGCCAATTAGGTGTTGATTGTTTTCCTGGCGAGTGATACCGAGCCTGTAATTTTAAGAGAAACCGGCCTTAAAATGTACAAATATATCTCGAAGGTCTAGGGAGTGTTTAAAAAAAAATACAGGGAGGTCTTGGGAGGAAGCTAAATAATATATGAATGAATTAATAAATATACCAAAAATTAGCCACTATCCCCTTAACGAAAGGTAAAGTGAGAACATAAATTCGCCCAACTTCATAATTTTTACTACCTTCAGTAAAACAAAATATAATATTCTACCCCATAATTTTGCCTTGACAACGTAAACACATGCCGCACAGTATATCTCTCCATATATTTCCTGATTATTCCTGGGAGAAAACTCAACACTAAATTAGCTTCACTAAAGTTAACCATTCTGACATCGGCTACAGTACCGATATTTCATATAAATGTTATGACTGTCATAAGTGGTTATCTTTGGAAATATACATTATTTTACCACATAATTATGAACAAAACCATTCAACCTTCTAGAGTGGTCTGTAGTGCACTTGATGTAGTCGGTTATTTTCAGTTGAGGGTAAATAGCCATTGGATATTACGGAAATGTTGTACCGAAATATGTTGTTACTAATATATGTTTGGTATTTATGTGACGCAGAGACATAGTAGTTTCATATGGTCCCATTAATTCTCCAGATACCAGTTGCTAAAGAAGTCAATTCTCCAGATACCAGTTGCTAAAGAAGTCAATTCTCCAGATACCAGTTGCTAAAGAAGTCAATTCTCCAGATACCAGTTGCTAAAGAAGTCAATTCTCCAGATACCAGTTGCCAAAGAAGTCAATTTACCGTCAGCTGAAAAAAATAAATAAATACACAATAGTCCGTTCGGTTCTCAGCTTCTAGTATGTCTATTTTCAGCTAACGGTAAATTCCATTCCCTAGCAGCTGATTTCTCGAAAATCATGACACTACTATATCTCTGCATCATGTACTGTATATGCCAGGTTTTCATAATAAACAGCATATTTCACTTCAAAATCTTCGTAATAGCTGAGTAATTAAGGTGAGGACATGGCAATTTACCGTCAGCTGAAAATAAACCGCCTATATAGTATCCAAGCGCAATGCGGAGCACGTAAAGTTGTTTGGGCAGTACCTTCACACAAAAGTTGTTTGGGCAGTACCTTCACACAAAATGCATCTGTTCAAAGAAAAGAAAGATCCGTGCCTCGCTTAATTTTGCCAACATGCAATATACTGTTACTCTGCAGTCTAGTGGAGATTTAATTTGCATATACAATTATATTACATTTTATATTCAGTAATTATTAAAGGAATAACTATAATTTTCAACTTTCATATAATGTTAAGGTGGTTTACTTGCAGTGGTCTATGTACTTGAAGGTGGTTTACTTGCAGTGGTCTATGTACTTGAAGGTGGTTTACTTGCAGTGTACTGTGTATTTAAACAGACGACTGTACAATCTGAAAGTTGAATAAATGTCACTTCCTGCTCTGTTTTTCCCATATCAGACTTTGCTAACCTGACTCACGCACTACTGAATTCACCAGGCACTGTCCACGTGAATCGTGAATCAGAGTTTTCCATCAGCTCAGTGGGAGGTGTGGGAAGAAAGGTAGAGAGATGTAGGAGAGAGGATTTGACTACACTTAGACAGAAGACATGGGCACGATAACAGACCCTGGAGCTATTCCTCCCAACTTGGGGGCAAACTCACTGTAATATATAAATCTACATTTGTTCTTGTATAAATAAGGTGGCTGGACAAGATAGCTTAAATCCCCTTTACCTATAAGTATCAACATTATATGTATTGGGTATAAGTATCAACATTATATGTATTGGGTATAAGTATCAACATTATATGTATTGGGTATAAGTATCAACATTATATGTATTGGGTATAAGTATCAACATTATATGCATTAGGTATAAGTATCAACATTATATGTATTGGGTATAAGTATCAACATTATATGCATTGGGTATAAGTATCAACATTATATGTATTGGGTATAAGTATCAACATTATATGTATTGGGTATAAGTATCAACATTATATGCATTGGGTATAAGTATCAACATTATATGTATTGGGTATAAGTATCAACATTATATGCATTGGGTATAAGTATCAACATTATATGTATTGGGTATAAGTATCAACATTATATGCATTGGGTATAAGTATCAACATTATATGCATTGGGTATAAGTATCAACATTATATGCATTGGGTATAAGTATCAACATTATATGCATTGGGTATAAGTATCAACATTATATGCATTGGGTATAAGTATCAACATTATATGCATTGGGTATAAGTATCAACATTATATGCATTGGGTATAAGTATCAACATTATATGCATTGGGTATAAGTATCAACATTATATGCATTGGGTATAAGTATCAACATTATATGCATTGGGTATAAGTATCAACATTATATGCATTGGGTATAAGTATCAACATTATATGCATTGGGTATAAGTATCAACATTATATGCATTGGGTATAAGTATCAACATTATATGCATTGGGTATAAGTATCAACATTATATGCATTGGGTATAAGTATCAACATTATATGCATTGGGTATAAGTATCAACATTATATGCATTGGGTATAAGTATCAACATTATATGCATTGGGTATAAGTATCAACATTATATGCATTGGGTATAAGGATATACGGTGGCAGCTTTTACTATTACTTATACTAGAATAGAATAATAAAGGAGGTAAACCAGAATCTACATGCAACAAGAGAAGTTACGAGAATCGACCCAGCATCTTCAATCAACTTAACAACTATAAAAACAAATGTTTTAACCCGGTAAAGAAACGACTACCCTAACGATTACCTTGCAATTCTAATAAATGATAATATGGCATATATTCCCTATATTTGTCCTTGTGGTAGTGCCTTGCCGGGTCCCTCGGGGGCACAAGTGGCCTGGCCCTGGTCTGAGTTATTCCTCCACTCTCTCACTATATTTCTCACCAGTTCCTCCTCTATCCAGTTTTCTCAAGTGTATTCACTTCTCATCTTTTACTCATATATATTGTTACGTATCTTGATCCTCAAGTGGTTAACTTGATGAATCTAGATAGCACAGAGATATATATTAAGGTATCAGTCAGCTGAAGGCAAAACAGAAGTAAAATCTAATAAAATTATTTCCTGTTGTTGCTTCCTTTCCTTTTGGATCTTAGGACTTAGTATCCTTTATTGACTGATACTCTTTAATTATGAAAAATACTGCAACTAATTAAAGTCATGTAGTATTTATAAAGAATTATTATTTAACCGAAGCTTAGTAGGCTATGGTTATGAACCGAAGAAGTTATATCTAAAGAAGGACTATTAATTCTATAAACAGTCTTGAAAGATAAATATTAAAGTAAGAATATTTCTGGCTCTTACCCTTTTTGAAATTAATAGATAGTTTTCTTATATGTCCTTTTATTTATATTTAATGTAATTATTCTTGGTTCTTGTCTTACGTTAATAGTATTATATTATTATTATTATCAGGATTAATATCAAAGTCACATCAAAAGTTAGATATATATTTAATAATTAGTTAAATGTATTTCTTAACCACGTAACATTGAAGTTTGATTTATGAGTAAATTAAGTTACAGGATCGCTTCATAGATTCGATTCAGGTCTCACTCAAATAATATGAAAAGCAAAAATAATATTTTGAAGCTAAAAGAATTTTCTTCAGCTTTGGAAATCACTAGAAGTAATATTAAAACAGCCATGTTAGTCTAAGGCGATATTACTAATAAGAGACAATAGTATCACCGTACTAAGCACCGTTAAGCAATGTAAGCTTAATTAAAAGAAAATGAAAGAACTCGTAGTATTAATATAAAACAATAGTATTACTTTCATCATAACCCAATTACTTAAAGAGTTGCTTTAGTCCACAAGTTAGTCAACTAAAATAATTAAGTACATAATAATAGCGTTAACGTTAATTCCCAATCACATATCTCACTAACCAACATAACGTAAGTGTTTACACCGAACACACTTAACACACACTTATATAATCTGACTGACAGTCACAATTCCATTATAATACTTCACCCCGTCTTCCTCCAGCTGCAAGTTCACCTTCCCTAACTCCAAATGAGACTGATTTGAATGCCCACTACTCAGGTCTTATATACTAAACAATGATGGAGTAGGAACGAATCAGGAGGCGAGTGATGGTGCGCGCTCCAATCATAGCTCCTCGAGTTGCATAACAGGTGCATGGTCCAATGAGGGCTCCTGGCGTCGATCATACGTCATAGCGTCGGGTCATCGAAGTAGTTTGCAGGGTCCCCTATGACGCACGCAGGTGTGAAGGCTTGTTTGCTGGTATGTGGGCGAGCTGGTTTCCCACTCGCTAGTTCGCTCGCTAGTCTGCTTCGCCGCTTGGGTAGTTTGACACTCCTTGAACTCTAATTCTAACTCTTAAATTAACATACAGGGCTCCGTATGTCAGAATATATATATATATATATATATATATATATATATATGTATTATATATATATATATATATATATATATATATATATATATATATATATATATATATATATATATATATATATGTATATATATATATATACTACTGTATGTATATTATTTTTGTCCCAGCCTCTACTCATAATAAATTCAACTAAATATGAAAACATAATCTATATTATTGACTCTATATTCCTCTAATGTGCATCATGTAATCCTCCATTGTCTTATTATTTGTTGTGTTCTTCTGTATTCCAACTAGGCCTACTCCCTCTCAGGCATAGGCTGAGATCCTGTACATTCTACCACTCAACATAGTGAAACTTGTGAGGTCTAGTTCCAGACTAGGGAGTGAGACATGTGAAGCACCCACCCACGGCTTGAAGCAGCCCCATCTCTGAAGGTGCTTCGCCCCTGTGCTTCACTGTCTCACTCCCTAGACTGAGACCCTCACTCTCAGAACGCCATCTATTGAGCAATTAACTCACTAGACATTACCCTCCTGTAGCATTTTTTTAATATGGGAATATTCATACAGTGCTATTTAATCAGGGAACAATGAGGGTATTTTGTTGACGTTTCGGTGGGCTTTTTGGTAATGCACTGATATTAGGCACAGCACAATTTCCATCCCAATAATATCTTCCCATTGACATATCGGGATTCGAACCCGGGTCCATTGGATTACCAGTCCAGTAGCAAGACCATGCCACCACTCCTTCACTCTACTAATAGTATACCTCTAGTAGTATACCTCTAGTAGTATACCTCTAGTAGTATACCTCTAGTAGTATACATCTAATAGTATACCTCTAGTAGTATACATCTAATAGTATACCTCTAGTAGTATACATCTAATAGTATACCTCTAGTTGTATACCTCTAGTAGTATACCTCTAGTAGTATACATCTAATAGTATACCTCTAGTAGTATACCTCTAGTAGTATACCTCTAGTAGTATACCTCTAGTAGTATACCTCTAGTAGTATACATCTAATAGTATACCTCTAGTAGTATACCTCTAGTAGTATACCTCTAGTAGTATACCTCTAGTAGTATACCTCTAGTAGTATACCTCTAGTAGTATACATCTAATAGTATACCTCTAGTAGTATACATCTAATAGTATACCTCTAGTAGTATACATCTAATAGTATACCTCTAGTTGTATACCTCTAGTAGTATACCTCTAGTAGTATACCTCTAGTAGTATACCTCTAGTAGTATACCTCTAGTAGTATACCTCTAGTAGTATACATCTAATAGTATACCTCTAGTAGTATACCTCTAGTAGTATACCTCTAGTAGTATACATCTAATAGTATACCTCTAGTAGTATACATCTAATAGTATACCTCTAGTTGTATACATCTAATAGTATACCTCTAGTAGTATACCTCTAGTAGTATACATCTAATAGTATACCTCTAGTAGTATACCTCTAGTAGTATACCTCTAGTAGTATACATCTAATAGTATACCTCTAGTAGTATACCTCTAGTAGTATACATCTAATAGTATACCTCTAGTAGTATACCTCTAATAGTATACCTCTAGTAGTATACCTCTAATAGTATACCTCTAGTAGTATACATCTAATAGTATACCTCTAGTAGTATACATCTAATAGTATACCTCTAGTAGTATACATCTAATCCTACTATGGTCATTAATTTCCTTTAAGGGAGGATGGGCGTATTTATTTGCTCATTTATGTATCTTTTTATTATGTTTTTGGTTTTCTCCCTAGACCTTTATCAAGCTTAAAAAAATACTCCCCAAGATCCTCCTGCAATATAATATATTTTTCGCTATGGCTCGCCAGGAAAAAATCGACACCTAAATGACACGAATAGTATAAATACTAACAAAGAAATGGGGCGAAAGGTCTTAAAATTGCAAAACTAATGGGCCAAACGTCTAAAAATCTATAAACTAATGGGGCTAAACACGAAGGAGAAGGGGGACCATAAAAATGACCCACCTCCCCTTAATACTGCCATACTCACAGTGTACATGTATGTATGTATGTACCCACTCGACCAGCTCTTAAGGGGGGTCACCGGTTTTGTTTTTATCTTTCTTTCCTTTTCTCTCTTTCCCTGGCTTGTATCCATTCGGCCCCATTCAGCCAACTGTTTTAAGACGTTTATCCCCATCCAGGAGTCGATTTCTTTCTGGCGAGCGATAGTGAACCAGCATTGTATGGAGAAATCAGGCTTCGCCGGAGACATTTATCTATCAATTTTGTTTACAATTTTCGCTTGCTGTCAAAACAAAAATATATACTGTAATATGCTGGCTCGCTACCGCTCGCCAGGAAAATATTGACATCTGTCTTGAAACAGTAGGTTGAATGGGGCCGAATGGATACAAGCCAAAGAGAGAGGGAGAGACAGAGAAAAAAAGCTAGGTGGGCTCCCTTAAATAGCTCCTTTCAATATGTTATATTAGGGTTGTACTCTATATTTCTATTATAAAACTGCAGACAATAACAGAAGGAACAGGATAATGTTGTTTAGTGTGCTTGTCATTATGCATTAACCCCTTTTGTACCCGCTATGTCATTTGTATTTTCATCTCGGTATATGTAGACGATTGTATGCAGTTTAAGAAGGATCTGTGGAAGTATTAAGGGTTCAATTAAATAGTTCAAAGACCTTTTCCAAACAGAATAAAATCGTCCAATAGTTGATAGAAAAAAATGTAAAGCTTAAGAAGGATCTGTGGGAATACAAACCGTAAATACTATCTCAATTAACCATCTAACTTCCATATACCCTTCCTAATCTGGATAAAATCTTCTAATAATAACCAGATTACACTGTAAAAATGCATCATGATCCTCAGGGGTTTAAATTGAACTGTATACGATTAGAAGCTCTTAAGATACAAAATACATGTTTATTCTTATATCATATTGGACTATATACGATTAGAAGCTCTTAAGATACAAAATACATGTTTATTCTTATATCATATTGGACTATATACGATTAGAAGCTCTGAGATACAAAATACATGTTTATTCTTATATCATATTGGACTATATACGATTAGAAGCTCTGAGATACAAAATACATGTTTATTCTTATATCATATTGGACTATATACGATTAGAAGCTCTTAAGATACAAAATACATGTTTATTCTTATATCATATTGGACTATATACGATTAGAAGCTCTGAGATACAAAATACATGTTTATTCTTATATCATATTGGACTATATATGATTAGAAGCTCTTAAGATACAAAATACATGTTTATTCTTATATCATATTGGACTATATACGATTAGAAGCTCTGAGATACAAAATACATGTTTATTCTTATATCATATTGGACTATATACGATTAGAAGCTCTTAAGATACAAAATACATGTTTATTCTTATATCATATTGGACTATATACGATTAGAAGCTCTTAAGATACAAAATACATGTTTATTCTTATATCATATTGGACTATATACGATTAGAAGCTCTTAAGATACAAAATACATGTTTATTCTTATATCATATTGGACTATATACGATTAGAAGCTCTTAAGATACAAAATACATGTTTATTCTTATATCATATTGGACTATATACAATTAGAAGCTCTGAGATACAAAATACATGTTTATTCTTATATCATATTGGACTATATACGATTAGAAGCTCTTAAGATACAAAATACATGTTTATTCTTATATCATATTGGACTATATACAATTAGAAGCTCTGAGATACAATATACATGTTTATTCTTATATCATATTGGACTATATACGATTAGAAGCTCTTAAGATACAAAATACATGTTTATTCTTATATCATATTGGACTATATACGATTAGAAGCTCTTAAGATACAAAATACATGTTTATTCTTATATCTTATTGGACTATATACAATTAGAAGCTTTTAAGATACAAAATAAATGTTTATTCTTATATCATATTGGACTATATACGATTAGAAGCTCTTAAGATACAAAATACATGTTTATTCTTATATCATATTGGACTATATACAATTAGAAGCTCTTAAGATACAAAATACATGTTTATTCTTATATCATATTGGACTATATACAATTAGGAGCTCTGAGATACAAAATACATGTTTATTCTTATATCATATTGGACTATATACAATTAGAAGCTCTGAGATACAAAATACATGTTTATTCTTATATCATATTGGACTATATACAATTAGGAGCTCTGAGATACAAAATACATGTTTATTCTTATATCATATTGGACTATATACAATTAGGAGCTCTGAGATACGTGTTTATTCTTATATAATAAGTTGGATTGTATACGATTAGGAACTCTTAAGATACAAAATACATGTTTATTCTTATATATTAAATTGGATTGTATACGATTAGGAGCTTTAACAGTCAAACACATTTCGTCTCATCAACTCACCTCCGCTCACTAGTTCCCTAAAATCTCTCTCTACACGCCGCAATGTTCCATCCCTCTCACTCTGTTTCCACTATTACAATGATCATTTTTTGTCAGAGCTCTCTCAGTGTATATGCCCTCCCATACAAAGAGTGGGGGGTACCTGCCTTTCAACACACTACCACCCCTATGCTGTGCTGTCCAACTCTCAAACCCAAGATTGAACACATTTTCCAAATCTTTCTTCTACTCAACAAGCAAACTTTGAAGCTCTCTCTCTCAATATGTATTTCCCTTATCCTATGACTTAAACTGCTCAAAGATCCGTGTGTCCAGACAGTTTGACTCTTCATGTACTTTCTTCGGCAGTACTTCTTTGATTTCCCATGCAATGATTGTTGCTTACGTGGCCGTATACCTTTGGAGAGTACTGAACAAATTACTGAGGTGATCCTCTTTCCTTCTCTCAGTCTAATGTAAACAAATCTTGGTTTACTAAAGCATGATCTGCTGCTGGCCGCAATAAGGATTCAAGCATACAAACGGTACCGTCGCCTTCAAATTCAAGAATCTTGTGCTTTTTATGTTACTGCCCGGAATCAAGCCAAATTTGTTCTACGACTAGACAAAAACCAAAAACTCGTTCATTAATAACAAAAAAATTATGTTCTGAACTTTCAAACACTAGCTCTTCCCAAGCGTTCTGGCAGCTAGCTAAAAACCTCTCCAACAATTGTATTTCCTTGTCTTTCCCTCTTCTTTTCCACTCTGACGTCACTTCTTCCTCTAACAAAGCTGAACTCTTCACTCAAACTTTCGCTAAAAACTCCACTTTGGATGATTCCGGTGCTATTCCTCCCTCTCCACCCCCCTCTCAATTACTTATGCCTAAGATCACAATCTCTTCTAAAGATGTACTTTTTGCCTTCTCTGGGCTTAATAATAAGAAGGCATACAGACCGGATGATAGTCCTCCTGTTGTACTCAAAAACTGTTTTTCCATGCTGACTTCCTGCCTAGGCAAACTCTGTAGTCTCTGCCTTTCCTCTAATGCCTTTCCTTCTTGCTGGAAGTTTGCTCTCATTCAACCTGTCCGAAAGAAGGTGACCACTTTCAACCCTCCAACTATTGTCCAATTGCTCTTATTTCTTGCATCTCTAAAGTTTTTGAAACTCTCCTTAATTCAAAGTTTCTTAAGCATTTATCTTCCCATAATCTACTTTCAGATTACCAGTATGGTTTCCTTAAAGGTCGCTCTACTGGTGATCTCCTTGCTTATCTTATTAACTCTTGGCCATCCTTCTTTTGGGACTTCGGTAGCTAGACTTATCGAATGCCTTTGATGGAGTCTGGCACAAATCTCTAATTTCGAAACTACCCTCCTTTGGTTTCTATCCCCCTATCTAATTTATTTTCTGTCCGTTCCATAGCAGCAGTTGTGGATTTCCATTGTTCACTTCCTCAACCTATGAACTCTGGTGTTCCTCAGGGTTCTCTTCTATCTCCAGTTCTCTTTCTAATATTCATAAATGATCTTCTCAACTGTACCTATAGTCCCATCCACTCATTTGCTGATGACTCTACCTTTCACTATTCAACTACTTTTTCACAACTCAGCTTGCAATCACCCCAAGAGTCACATGATGAGGCCATTGAACGCCTATCTTTTGATCTATCAATTAATTATGATTGGGTCAGAACAAATCTTGTTACTTTCAATGCCTCCAAGATCCAATTTCTCCGTATAACTATCCATCGCAATCCTCCACAATACTATCAATTACTCTTCAACAATACACAGATCAACCCTTCATCTTCTCTCAATATCCTTGATGCATCCTTTTCATCCAACCTTCCTTGGAAAGATAATATTACCACTCTCGCTAAAACATTATTTGGTTATATATATATATATATATATATATATATATATATATATATATATATATATATATATATATATATATATATATATATATATGTATATATGTATATATTAAATGCTGCCTCCTGATGAATCCCTGAAATAGGGCACTATATAGAAATATATAAAAATACAAAGATAAATGACTAAATTGATATAATTATTTTTTCAGCCTGCGTGTTTGCCTGTAGTGACTAGCCTATGACCTAAAGGCTTCAATCAAAATTTTTAATTAATATGACGCTCAACAACATAACTGAGAGAGAGAGAGAGGGAGAGAGAGAGAGAGAGAGAGAGAGAGAGAGAGAGAGAGAGAGAGAGAGAGACAGAAAGAGAGAGAGAGAGAGAGTAGGAAGAGGGGGAGGGGGAGTGGTCCCCCAAAACCCTTTATACAGATGTGGTAAAATTATATATTTATGTTTTGACAATATATAAATATTTATGTAAAACTATAGGTTTGAGTCCCGGAGGGAAGAAAGAAAAGCAAATATTTACTACTGGCCCCAGAATCATTGACGATATGCCTTATACAGTAATGGCACTCTTTGAACCTTAGAGTCAGCTGTTCAAATCAATCGCTCCAGAGTGTTTAGAGACCAACATCATAAGCGTACGGTCATAATCACTTACGGGATCGTCCTTATGAACGGGAGCGCACTACGAAAAACCTTATTAAAACAAAATAACAAAAAATAACAATTAGAACTACTAATTTGCTATGCTTCCCATCGTGTGGATATTGATAGCGTGGGTTTGCCCTCAGACGCTGAACCGCCCAGCGTCATTCTGCCTTAACTGACATTTCAAGATAACTTGGAAAACATCAGAGACGAATGGGAAAGGGATGGAAGGGAGGGCCGGAATCGTCAATGATTCCGGGGCCACTACTAAATATTAGGTTTTCCTTCTTTCCTCCGGGACTCAAACCTATAATTTATTAGTGGCCCCTTCATCATTGACGATATGCCTGATATCTAGTCTGGAGGGGGATATTCGTGACAAATATCAAACCATTAACAAACCAACAATAGGATGAGACTAAACCCAATATAGAGCTCTAACTTTCTTTATTTTTGTATACACGATACATCAAAAATATAAAAGATAATACAGGTAGCGTACTTAAAGAAATACCTGTGTGCAACCACTTTCTAAAATTATGGGATAGGCATTGTAGAAAAGGTGCATAACATATAATCTATTGATTGCATGTATAAAAACAGATAACTTATATGTATACAACATTGTAACTGTTTAAAATAAATTCTTTGTCTATGAATATATATTCTTATACCATATACAAAATATATCTTACTCGTAACTATAATGCAAGTTCCTGAGTAACCTTATGATAATTACTATCACAAAATATTTGGTGATGTATTTATAATACACATTTTTTTCTCTTGACTGTACTTCCAGTCTTCTGAGATAAAGGATATCACAGTGCATCTGCACACTTACAACCATGTCCCCCCCCCTCTCCTTAAAACTAACAATTCATCTTAAAGAGCACCAGACATCAGACCTGCTCTCTCAATGAGACACAGGCCATGCTTGGTTTATCTAGCATAATAAACAGGTAACGTGTTAGGAAGGTGTGATTGGATGCTCATAATTGTGTCTGCTGGGTTATCTGTGACAGAAAAATTCTTCAAAACCTAAGTGAGACGGCCCATTTTGAAATGTCATATGCACATCTCACGGTTCCCGGGTTGCTTTCCCGGATCACATCAATGAGTAAAGCATGCTAAATGCCGCTTCGTAAGGCATGTACCTGTTCTATATACCCAGAGAGTCCCCGGTTGGTTAGACCGGGATACTCCCATATAAGTCGTTAAAGATTTCACCAGGCATAATCTATGGTGAGAATCTCCTCTCTTGAGCGCCGGAACTTCAAATTCCGTGAAAACATGCTCATTGTGCTCGTTTTTTGCTATAAAGTTAGGTGACGGCGCAATTTGAACATTGACGCTGCGCCGTCCAAACCTGAGACAATTCGGTTCGCTGCTCATCGCCGCCAGCTCAGATACCCGGTTTCCTGTATCCAAGGCCATAAGGAGCACTGCCTTCTTTAAGATCAACCAAAAGTAGGATTGTGACTTTATTTCTGAACATTTTGTAATGACAAGGCTTTGTCAAGTGACCAGGTAGGCATGAGCTGATGTAGTGGTGGGTGAAGCTTGAAACATCAACGCATGAAACCCTTCTCCTCCGCTTGGTACTGAGAGACCAGTTAAAAAAAAAAAAAGGTCTCCTAATAGCGGTCATGTGATTCTTTAGTGTGACAACTGACAAGCCTTTTTGTTCTAATAGATAGTCCAACTATTTGAAAATTAAAGATATTGATGCTTCAGTCTGGTCAGTTTCCACTATCCAAGTAGTAAACGCCTTCCAATGTGAATGATACAGACATCTGGTGGAAAGAGTGTACTGATTAATGAATTTATTAGTTACACTAGGGTTTCAACCATTTGGCCTTTTGAATGTCCACATTACAAAAGTCAGCGAGCTCTTTAGGTTGCCAATTGCCTCTAAGTGGAAGCACGAGATCGTGAGCGACACCGGGTTCTCGCACCACGTCTTCAACTGGGTGTGCCACACGAGCTGGCCACAGGGGCGAGATCAGCGAGACTATGCCCCGATAATCCCGTAGTTTGTGAACTACTTGACACATGAGTGAAGCGTCTGGTGGCGGAAACAGATAGATGGAATTCCACCTGTTCCAGTCAGTTAGCAATGCGTCTGGTCCCCCCGCCGAGTTACTTCCCGGCAAGTGAGAAAGAGAGGGAGTTTGTGGTTCGCCTCTGACGCGAACAAGTCCACTTGTGGACGTATGGCTCTGCAATCATCTTTTGAAAGACGGTTTGCTAGAGCGCCCATTCTACTATTTTGCTCCATCTTCGTGACAGAGCATCTGCCCAGACGTTGGCTACGCCCGGAAGATAAGATGCGTGAATATTAATGTGTAGCTTGTCTGCTAAAACAAAGATCTTTTCTGACAACTCTAGGAACACTCAAGACCTCGTTGACACTTGCTTCTGAATGCATGACACTGCATTCAGATTGTCCATTCGGAAGGCTATTGATTTCCCTTCCAAAGTGGGACCATGAGCCTGAAGGAAAAATAAGGAAACCAGTAACTCTTTTGCATTTATGTGAAACTCCTTGGATTGGGACCAAAGCCCTGACCTTGATGCTCGAGGTTTGACTGATAACCCCAACCCAATGTCCCTGAAGCATCGGTATCCACCCATACCGTAGGCGGAGGAGAAGTCTACATCATAATTAAATGCAATGTTTCCTGCCTTGCCCAGACCGCTAGTAAGTTGTGGATTAATTTCGGGATTTGCCACGACTTTTCCGCCGGCAAAAGCGGAAAATATCTGTTTCCTTCCAAGATTAACCTCTTTACTTCAACCGGCCCAACTTTACAGTAAGTTGAATCCAGTTAAGAGAGCCGACGAGAAACTAACACACCTTCCTCGTGGAAGTCAGACTGTGAAGAAAAAGAAACAGTTTCTTGCGGAACCTGTTCCGATTGTCCACACTCTGACTGAGGGTTTGGTGTGTTGTATCTCACATCAACCCTACTCACTGAATTACCCTTGTTGGGACAAGACTCGACTTCGCCAAGTTGATATTGAACCCCAGGGATTTGACATGGTGTAGAATGGAATTGACATGATTGAGGCATTGTATCTCGGATTCTGCTACCACCAGCCAGTCGTCTAGATACCACATGAACGTGATCCCTTGCTTTAATAGTGGTAAGAGAGCCTGTCGGACTAATTTGGTGAAAATTCTCGGTGCCAGGTTCAGACCGAAAGGCATCCGTTGAAAGACATAAGTTTGATGCTCAATCCTCATTGCGAGGAATTTTTGGAACCTTTTGTTTACTGAGACATGCCAATAGGCTTCCGTCAGGTCTAAAGAACCCATCCAACCTTGCGGCGGAAGTGTTAACCTGATCTGATTCACAGTGAGCATCCTGAATGATGGGTTGTGAATGTAGTGATTCAGGTGAGACAAATCTACGACCGGTCTCATCTGAGCACTGTCCCTCTTTGACATGAGAAAAAGTCTGGACGTGTAAACTGGGCAAGTTGGATTGACCGGGACAATGATATGCTTAGTTATCATTTCTTGGACTATTGACTCCACCTCTAAAGAAACATGGTTGACTTCTAAAGGTTGACGTAAACGAGGCCGCCGGAGCCACCACCAAGTGATGCCCTTGCGTACCACTGTCCGTGCCCAAGCCCGCCGGGGCCAAGCCCGGTGACACGTCCGGAATGATCCAGTCATGCAACTGGGTTTGTCCGGCAGAACTACACTCGAATCCAACTCGCCCGTCATGGGCCCCGGGAGTGAGAGAGTTTTGTGGTTGACTAGTTTTTTGACTGGGATGTGGTTGGTGTAGATGGTTGGCTGGTAGAGGGTGTCCGAGATTCCTGTCCTGGTTTACTCCTAGTCTTACCTTTGTACCACTTACCCGAACTCTTACCCTGTTGTTTACTCATGGTAGACTTACTGCTTCCGGGCACAGAAGGGGTTTTGAATTTCGGAAAAAAATTAGTCCCACTTGGGTGACTCTTCTGACTAAATTTTGGCCTAATAAATTTAGGCGACTCCTTCCGCGCCGCGGAGGCAGTCTGTCTAGCAGAGTCTACGAAGCCAAACACAGTCCACCAAGTATTGTGTCACACAAGATTGGGGGTTAAGACTGGGGAACGAACTAAGCGGTGCCCAATCTCTTCCGGCAACTTCTTCACCTGTCTTAGGTCCTGACGAGCACGGACCACCTCCAAGAAGGCGACCCTGATGTCACCAAGCGATTGGATAGAGTTCTGGAGAAAAAGACGCCTAGATAGAGACAGAGTCTTCTTAGCTTGCGAATCAGTTACTGCCTCAGTCATCCTGACCAGTGATTCTGCGATCTGGCGACTGAGCAGAAACTGAGACAACAGCCTCAAAGCCGTTTGCCTCAATGTATAGTCTTTATCAAGCTGAGTTGGAGGTGGACTAGAAAAAGGGTCTTGAATTTTCCATAATGACAACTTTGGGGCAGTGAGGAATTCAAGCAAAGATTTAGGTATACCCCCAGCTATAGCGACGGGCAGTGAAAACCAACTATACTGTTCTTGGGGAATTTGATGGGAAGACTTACTTGTGATTGTGCAAGCAAGTTGTTGTGCCTCTGCCGCCCATTCAACCCAGTGCCCCGTGCCAACCTCCCCTATCTGCAGCACTGGGTTGCCAGATTGGTCTCGAATGGGAATTGTAACTAATTCCGGCGCTAAATTTGCTAGAGCTTTAACATCATTGAAACCATCAACTTTCAACTAGTCCGAGTACAGCCGTGCAGATGAGGCAGGCGGCAAAGCTGGGGAAGATGTATACACAAAATAGTCTGGGGCATATCAATTTGGAATGGCCTTAATAGATACATCTAAAAGTTCCCCTGACATGTTAAGAGCACAAAGTTTCTTGCTCTCATTGACCTGAATAACCCAATGTTCAGGTACCGGAAGCTCCCCCGAGATTGTTTGCTGCACGACATGTGGGTTTAAGGTGACGATATCCACCCAGGACCTATCCGGCCCATAAAGGAGAGGCATAGGGCCTTTTCTAGAGGTTTTCTCCAGAGGTGGAGGAATTACGTCTGTGACAACTCGGACATTTGGAGTCGTCAAAGTTGACGTTGAAGGAGTTGGACTAGATGTCATAGGGGAGGGGAAATGAGTCTGTCTAGTTGATACTTTCATTGAACCCAGCGGTCGAGCAACTGACGATGGTGAGGGAGATTCCGGCACCACTTTACTCACATTGAATTTTTCCACCATTTGATAAAAAAAATATTGTAAATCTGCCCTAGTCACAAAATCTTTGGAATTGTCCATTGAAACTACAGAGTCACCATCCAACTGGCCTAAATGTGCTGGTTTCTGCCCCGAGTCTAATCATTCTGACCCATCATCAGGAGTCTCTTGGCACTCCATACTTTCAACTGATCTCTCCTCCTGTTGCCGGTCTGAGCGGGATCGAACCGTCTCATTCCGAACTGCGGCTTCCAAAAATTACGTTCGAAATCTTCCCAATGCAAATCTGGTATAGATGATGCTACGTGAACCTCACCGGTTTGTTGCACAAAGTATTTATCCGTATCCTCCAAGATAGCAGACATCCGGCTTTGAGGTCTATCAGAGTACTCACCCGTGCCCCCCGGGTAGCCTCGGTATTGTTCGGTTAACACCTGAGCCGGAACCCGAGAACATGGAACACTGAAACCCGGCGGCATATTAGATCGGGGAATTACATAACTTGGTAGTAATGATTGCGACACTTGGCTAAATCCACTAACACTTTCCCTGGGAGGTGTCTCTGCTACCTCTGTCACTACCTCTGGCCTGCCAGATTGGACGTTTGGCTTGGGCAAGGTAGAAACGGTGGCAGGAGGTGCTGTCCCCGGCGGTTGTTGGAGTCGCGTATTCGACGTCTCCGCACGGGACGTAATAACCCGTTTATTGCCAGAAGTTTTCGCTTCCGGCGTCACTTTTTCTGGCGTGATTTTTCGTTTCTTGGTCGCTGGAGGACCTGGCAGACTTGAAGAACGTGAAGATTGATTCAAGGGTGACCTCGATCGAGACCGGGTTCTGCCCTCCTTGTATGACGAATCTGGCGTCGTCCGTTTCACATGCCGGCATGGGGGGGTTACTCTTTGTTGTGCTTGTGTCATCTGAATCATCATCCGTACTAACCAGTTCTTTAGAAGTTACTTTAGTAGGTTTCTTTTTGGATACCACTGAACGAATTGATTTAGTCTTAACTTCCGGAGATTTGATCACCAAATGATCCCACATAGCCTGATCATCGCACTGCAATGCCTGATGGGCTACCTCCTTCGTATAGTTATCAAAAAGGCCTTAAATTTCCAATAGGGCCCCTTGACATGTCGCTTCTTTATGGTTAAGCAAACCATCAAGAAGCCTAGTACATACACTACATTGCTTAGTTAGCCATAATCCTCTAGAGCGATCAAGGCAAGATACACATTTCACACAAAGTTTATGCCCAAAGATAGGAACATTCATGCACATTGGTGTAGTACAAAGAGTGACGTAATCCATGTTGAATTACCCCCCCGTCGGGTTCGGCCCCCTATCTGGGGTTCGTTGCCAAGGTGGACGTGTAGGATCTGGAAAGAAATTTCCAATAATCAATGCTCATAAGGATAACCCAAGACATTTACACATGTTATTAACTCGAATACGCAAGAAAAATAAAAGTAGCGATCACCACTACTCTGAGTTTCCTGTGTACACATCTGGAAAAAAACACACCTTGGTTTTCTTCCATTGAAGGTATTATGACTACTTATCTATGAAAATGCTTATCACCGGCCTATACTTATTTACCATTCCAATGGAATGTTATCGCGTTAACAAAATACCTCTTCCATCGCGCAGACGTCTGACGTATATTATGTAAACTTAATGACCCGTCCGCCGTGACGATGGATTAGAAGTCTTCCCCGCCATGTGAGGAATATAGTATAGTTATGTTAACTCAATTACCCGTCCGCTGTGACGACGGATTAGAAGTCTTTCCCGCCGCGTGAGGAATATTATATAGTATAGGCGAGTCATTTTGGCTTCGCCGGAATCCCTGTGGAAGTCTTCGCTTCCGCCGGGAATCCCATTGGAAGTCTTCGCTTCCGCTGGGAATCCCTTTGGAAGCCAATCGGTCGTGCCAATCGGAACGCCCGGACCTATTCTAGAACATATCAGATAATACAAATGAGCAAAAGAATCACTAGTAGAGACCGTAGAATGAAGAATGAAGAGTTGTCCGATCCTCACGTCCGATGGCAACGGGCCCCAGAGTGAGAAGGCGGAATGACGCGGGGCGGTTCAGCGTCTGAGGGCAAACCCATGCTATCAACATCCACACGATGGGAAGAATAGCAAATTAGTATTTCTACTATTTTTCTTTTTATCATTTGTCATTAAGTTTTTTCGTAGTGAGCTCCCGTTCATAAGAACGATCCCATAAGTGATTATGAGCGTATGCTTACGATGTTGTTGGTCTCTAAACACTCTGGGGCGGTTGATTTGACCAGATGACTCTAAGGTTCAGAGAGTGCCATTACTATATAAAGCATATCATCAATGATGAAGGGGCCACTAATAAATATACAGTATATATTTACAGGTCTTTCACAGTAACTATATTTTGTACTGGATTGCATTTAATCCCACAATTGTTGTAATTCTTTAGGCCCTGCCCTCTTGTGAAAGTAAAACTCCTACTTGTAAACGTTTCATTTTAATGGTGTATTACTTAACCCAAACTGTCCCAGCGCCGATCCTAATCCGTCAATATAAAAAGGATAACACTAGTACCAGCGACGAATGCTACCCATCACTAATACTGGAGCCTTGTTTTCTACTTATATCGGGTGGGAACCTCTAATATTACTTTAAGATGCTGGCAACAATGCAAATATCTCCCCTAGCTGCCAGCGACCACCCAGATTCAGTCACCTCTCAGGTTTTGTAGTGGGAGGATGTTGCCTTGTTGCGTCATTTTGGTAAGAAGGACTGGTATTAAGGGGTACATTACAAAATGCTCTGGTATAGTAGGTGTAAATATATACAGTATATTTGAAAACAATATACTCACAATATATATACTAGGTGTATATATATTCAGTATATTTGAAAACAATATACTCACAATATATATAAAATAGATATACAGTATATAATATATAATATATATATACCGGTATATATATATATATATATATATATATATATATATATATATATATATACAGTTGGTCCTCCGGTAACACGGCTAATGTGTTCTGGTAACCTCCCACGTTAGCAATAACCGCGTTACCTAACCCATATGTTTACATGTTAAAGGTACCTTGGTGTTCTGGGGATTTCCACAAAGTCCACTTTTTCTCCATAGAAGCCTACGTTATAATAATTAAATGAATTATAAAGGTTATTTGACATGGGCATTGGGTTGATTTGCCCATTGCAACTCTAACCTCTGAATAAATGAAGTGTTGCATCCCCCCCGTCCCCTCCCCCCCGGATCCATCGCCGTCACTGCGATGAAGATGATGGTCTGTTAGCTCTCGCCGCCAGCCATTCGTTGATAAGGCGTGGTCCCTCCCCAGCTTCAGCATCAGAGTCCTCGAAGCCACTGTGTCGGCATCTGATACAACCGACAGTAAATCGTCCGGTGGCTGAGGGTCGGAGTCTGAGTCTGAGTCACTCGACGCCACTTGTTCCTGTTGCTGTGCACGTTGGCGAAAGAAATCTGTTATTCGTGTCTGCTGGCGTGCATTTATCCTGTCGTGAAACATATCAAAGTACGGCTGGATGGCAGCAGTAAAGCTTGCTATTATCTGTGCTGAACGGTCATGTTTGGGATCAAAGTTGTTTATGTGATGGCTGAGGCGTTGTGACAATTCTACAAAATCCCGTAGACCAGGAGTGTTCGGCTCTTCCTGGGGTTCGTCTTCTTCTCTATGTTCTTCCTCTGCCTGCTCATCCTCTTCCAAATCCTGCAGTAGGTCCTCGGCATCAAGCTCCTGTGGTGGCTGAATCAAACCTTGAATATCTTCTGGCCCAACTTCATCTATCCCGGGCACACGTCTGGCAACCTCGACTGCTCTCTCCACCACTGCTTCAAACCTGACTGGCTCATCAGGTAAATCCAGCTTGTGCCCAGGTAACCCCTCTAGAACATTGCTCCAGGCATGGTCGATTGTAGCTCTTGTGACATCAGCCCACGCTTCCACCATCGTATCCACTGCGTTCTTAATATGAAACCTTTTCCAAAAGGCATGAACTGTCATAGCTGCTCCGTTGGCGGGTTTCTGTTGCTGTTGTTGTCGTTGTTTTTGTTGTGGAGGCGAGTTTGGTGCAGGTTCTTCGAGTGGTTGGGGAGAGTCAGGGGCAGATAGTTCTTCGAGTGGTGGGAGAGAGTCAGGGACTGATTCATCGTTTGATATCTGTAGCAGTTCTTCTTGGGTGTCAGTGGCAGTGTGGAGCATCTGGAAAGTTTTAGTGGTGTACGCACCATTAAAGCACGCTATCACCTCCTGGTCAAGGGGTTGTAGCAGGGACGTAGTGTTTGGGGGCATGAACATCACTTTTACGTTTGGGTACCGATCAACCAACAATCTGGAATGTCCTGGTGCGTTGTCAAGCAATAACAGTGCTTTAAAAGCAATGTTTTGCTGGGTACAAAATGTTTCTAAGTCCTTCACAAAATAATTATCGAACCATTCGAGGCTCAACGCTGACGACATCCAGGCCTTCTTGTTACTCATCCAATGAACATTTAACTTTGACATGTCCATGTTGCGAAAAGGCCTTGGGCGCTTTGCCTTATGGATGATTAGAGGCTTCATTTTGCATGTTCCGGAAGCATTGCATGTCAATAAGATGGTTACACATTCTTTGGCTATTTTATAGCCTCTTGCTGCCTTCTCCTTGCGAGAAATGTAAGACCGTTTAGGCATTTTCTTCCAGTTGACTCCCGGCTCATAGAAGCCTCTACTGTCAGTCGTAACTATATATATATATATATTGTTATGGTTATGGTCGAGGTGAAATTACACAAACAATAGATTAAATATGAAATTCAAGACTGATGTCAGAACACACTCAAAATATCCAGATTCAAAAGGAAACTAAAATATATATATTTTTTTAATTAAATTAAATATTATAATGTAACAATCAAATCAGTCTCTTCAGGACGAGTGATAAGAATATATAATGCACTAAGATTTAGTCCGGTAGCCATGGCGCTGCACCTTGTTTTGTCGGATAAAGTTTTTTGTTTTGCTGTTTCTTGTAGCTTGGGGGTACCTCTTCAAAATACAGGAGGGTGCCCAGTGGGCACCCTTCGGCATTTTGAGATATTAACCCCATAAACACCAAAATCACAAAAGAAACGTGATGTATTATCAAGTCCGTCACCAGAGATGTCAGGGAGACAGTGGTCAACAAAAATCATCATCTCCTCCTGTCAACCAAACTACCAGCCCAGAAAGTTGTCCTGTCATCCATTGAAAATAAAAAACAGCTGAACAAATTACTGTGTGAGGAACTGAGCAAAGACAGGCTATTTCATCTACGGATCACAGAGAAGCACAAGTTGGTGGTGACAGGTGAGGACCCATGTCCCATCGAGATCAGGATGGAAGAAAGACGGGACAGATATGATCTAGAAAATCAGCAGGAAGAAGCTGACACCATCATCGTCCAACAAGTCCTGAGGTGTGCTGGAGAAGCCCATCACATCACTGTGGTTTCTGATGACACAGATGTGTTTGTCCTCCTCCTTCACCATTACCATCAGACAGGACTGGATGTACCACTAATCATGGATTCCCCCCGCAAGGACAGAACAATAGTGGACATCAAGTCAACACTGGCCAAGCAGACACAAATTGTCGATCACCTTTTACCAGCCCATGCCATTTAAGGATGTGACACTGTAGCATCGTACTATGGGTTGGGAAAAGGCTCTGTCATCAAAGCCCTGAAAGCTGGTTATGACCTATCAGTCATTGGCAACATGGATGCACCATTCCAGCAAGTCCTTGAACAAGCCACT
Organism: Paralithodes platypus; assembly: GCA_032716605.1. Taxonomy (NCBI): domain Eukaryota; kingdom Metazoa; phylum Arthropoda; class Malacostraca; order Decapoda; family Lithodidae; genus Paralithodes; species Paralithodes platypus. The sequence goes on along the minus strand of CM064571.1, from coordinate 3,418,002 downwards.
GCCTTCATCTCAGCCTGTTTTGGCATAACAGAGAGCACGGACATGTCCCACACAAGGCTACTTGTCTGGGGAAAAAAAGAATGGGAAAGGACATATGTCTGCACCAAATCTGGCTGCTCTACCACCAACAAAGGAAGCATTCCTTGAAAATGTTAAGAGGGCCCACTTCCAAGCGTACTTGTGGCGAAATCTCGATGTGAATCAGCTACCAGCACTGGACCCAGAGGAATTTGGATGGGAAAAAGACACCTGTAACAGGGCACTGATCCCAATACACCTACCAGAAGATGCCAAACTTGTATTGTATTATTTTGTAGATGTTTAGGTGACAATCACCACGGCCGATCTGGGGATCCGCCGCTGATGAGCTCGTCCTGGAATCTTTACGACTCTGAATCTTACGATTCTTTACAGGACTGAACATGCCATTTTTATCGGCAATAGCTCAGAGAAGAGTGTTGAGAGGGGAGAAGGGGTGTTGGAGAGAGAGGAAGGTGTTGGAGTGGCTTTGTTATGTGTGTTTTGTCTGTATACGTCATCAGGATGTCCCCTGACTGGGTGCAAGCATGTAAAACATGCTAGAACGTACTACCGCACCCACTAAATGTCCGCCGTGGCAGGGATTCGATCCCGGGTCTTTCAGATTCACACGCGAGCGTGCTCACCACTTGACCACCACGGCCTGGGACACTTGTCCCAGACTACATCCTGAAGATGATCCGGTGTGGCTGCAAGAGTGAGACCCCTTGTGCTTCCAAGAAGTGCAGCTGTAAAGAACATGGTTTGCCATGCACGATGTTCTGTGCATGTTTCAGGGTAGGATGCTCAAGATCCTAAGTTTTGGGCATGAAGGGGTTAATATCTCAAAATGCCCAGGGGTGCCACTGGGCACCCTCCTGTATTTTGAAGAGGTAGGCTACCCCCAAGCTACAAGAAACAGCAAAACACAAAAACTTTATCCGACAAAACAAGGTTCATCAATAAATCAGGCTATGGCTCCCGGACTAATTTGGCCTAGTAGCAAAAAGAATGATTATCAGAAAATATGTTAGTGAAAAAAAAATAACTACATACCTTTAATGAATCAATACAAGGTAAAAATAGCTATATCACATAAGAATTAATATTGTCTCAACATCACTGGAAATGGTTAATATCTGTTTAATAACTTAAGGAAATGCACAATACGTTAATAAAAGCAATACAAGTATTTAATTCAACTATTTAAAAGTGAAACAAACACTTCCTTCTAAAAGTACAATAAGGGGTAACTAAATTAATCTGAGGAAATTCACAAACTTGGAAACTAATCACACATTAATTAAATGCTTTCCAATAATAATTATAGCATTCAAAAGGGAATAACTAAATAATATGAATTCTGATAACAATTAATTAATCACTAGATAAACATAATAATACAGAATGTCACTTAAGAATAATAATTAGGCTATGATATGGGACACACTTATATACTCAACTCCCCCAATCACAGAACAGGAATGCAGACTGCTTAAACGTTTGAAGGTAGCCAGGGGAGATATGTCACTTCACTAGATAGAAGAGTGACTATGTACAGAGAGAGAACAAGCGTGATGAGTCAGTAGGTCTGAGAGTCGAAACTGCAAGGACTCAGGGGTATATATATTTCACCAGTGAATCTGAAATTGTCTACTACACACGTGAATGAAATGACGCAATGCTGGGAGAGACAGACTGCATCCTGACAGGTCTAGAACTCTCGAGAAGCAAGCAAATAAGGGGGAAACTAAAATATTATACTAAACTGGCTTAGATAATCAATATTAATTCTGGATTACATAACAATATATACAGGTGAGGTGTGGTGGAGTGGTCTTGTTACTGGACTGGTAATCCAATGGACCAGGGTTGTAATCCCGATATGTCAATGGGAAGATATTATTGGGATGGAATTTGTGCTGTACCTAGTATCAGTATATTACCACAAAGCCCACCGAAACACCAAAAAAATACCCTCATTGTTCCCTGATTAAAGAGCATTTTATGAATATTCCCATATCCAAAACAAACTACAGGGGGGCAATGCCTAGTGAGTTAATTGCTCAATAGGTGGGGGTCTGAGTCTAGGAGGCGAGACAACGAAGCACTGGAGTGAGGCAGCTTCAGTGATGGGGCTGCTTCGAGCCGTGAGTGGGCAACTAAGCCCCATGCATCCTGCGAAGGCAAGATGGCAAGGGCTGGTTGCAGCTAAACTGCTTCACATGTCTCACCCCCTAGGCTGGAACGAGACCTCACGGGTTTCACCGTTCAATGTGTAAAGGTTGAATATACAGGCTTTCAGCCTATGCACGAGAGGGAGTAGTTAGAATATATATATATATACATGTATGTACATATATATATATATATATATATATTTATATATATATATTATATTATATAATATATTATGTATTATTTAAATATGATTGCTATCAACTGATATGCAAAATAATGAGAATCTATAAAACTTGAAAGGTGCACCCATTTGAATATTCCTTGATGTTGGATCTGTCACTCTGACAACTCTGGGGGAGGCAATCGTTACAGGCCTTTTGTCTACCTCATCCACATGGAAAAATATAATCTGTCTTTTAGGTGAATAAATTTGCAAAGATAGGCAGTATAAAATGCCTAACAAAGCACAATCCTTAACAGTCGCCCCCTCATATTATCAGAGAGTGGAACATATATATCTCCATTTGAAGTTGGGCCACCCGCCATTCCGAGGACGAAATATTTGGTGGAAGTTAGTCCATTTGGCGGGGGAAGTTTACGAGAGCCTGGCTGGGACGGTCTTGACAACGAGGCTCCTTGGTTAACGCGGGAGCTCTCTCACATACACTCATTCTCTCTCTCTCTCTCTCTCTCTCTCAAAAGAACAAGTTGAAGATATGCAACACAATCTAGATAAGTTGTCATGTTGGGCCCAAATTTAGCAAATTAATTTCAATGCGGATATATGTAAAGTACTACATATCGGATACCGAAATGAGAAAACAAACTATTCGATGAATGGCACTCAGCTTAAGAGTGTAGACAGAAACCGATCTGGGAGTAACAATATCGAGTAACTTAAAACCGAGTCAACAATGTTTAGAAGTTGTTAAGAAGGCAAACAAAATAATTGGCTTTATAGGCAGGTCATTTGAGCATAAATCCAAGCCTGGTGCTCTTAATACCAAAAAGATATAGACAAGCTAGAACGAGTTCAAGTTCAACGTACAGTTACCAAAATGATACCTAGCCTAAAGAACAAACCATACGAGGAGCGGAGCGTCTTAGAGAATTAAATCTATTCCCTTTAACCCAGCGCAGATTAAGAGGCGACTCAACTTGTGGAATGGGCTTCCCCGAGATGTTATAGACTTCAGCACCCTTTGATTCTTTTAAGCTTCGCCTAGACATATATCTTGCATCAAATCCGCGACTGACAGCGTTTGTAAATGAATATCTTTATTTTATTCCCCCCTCAAATTCATCAAGGATTATTGCGCATATACTGTATATTACTAAGACATTACTCTCTTTATTGCGCATATACTGTATATTACTAAGACGTTACTCTCTTTATTGCGCATATACTGTATATTACTAAGACGTTACTCTCTTTATTGCGCATATACTGTATATTACTAAGACGTTACTCTCTTTATTGCGCATATACTGTATATTACTAAGACGTTATTCTCTTTATTGCGCATATACTGTATATTACTAAGACGTTACTCTCTTTATTGCGCATATACTGTATATTACTAAGACGTTATTCTCTTTATTGCGCATATACTGTATATTACTAAGACGTTACTCTCTTTATTGCGCATATACTGTATATTACTAAGACGTTACTCTCTTTATTGCGCATATACTGTATATTACTAAGACGTTACTCTCTTTATTGCGCATATACTGTATATTACTAAGACGTTACTCTCTTTATTGCGCATATACTGTATATTACTAAGACGTTACTCTCTTTTTCGCAGATATACGAAAGACCACAGTCTTATTACTGTGTTATGTTACTAACCCATCTGACCCCTACTAACTTCCTAATCCTGCCACGGACATTCGTTCGAGGGCAGCAGTTCCCTTTCCAATTTTCCCTTACCCACTCTAAACCACTTTTTGGATACTTGATCCTCAGTGTTTGGAGGAAAAGCAGCCTAGAGGGGTCACTAGACCTGTTGTTGCTTGATTTCTTGTGTACTCCTTTGTACTCTCTCTCTCTCTCTCTCTCTAACACTGTCCGAGATTACTGGGATGTCCAAGAATGAAATTTTTTGCAAAGTAAATATCTCGCTCTCCATCCTAGATTCGTTACATTTGAACATTGACCCCTTCTGTACCGGAGACGTCTTATGTTATATATTCTAGCTATATGTAGATGATCTTTTCCGCAGTTTAAGAAGGACCTGTGGTAGTAAAAATGGTCAAGTGAGATAGTTCGAAGCCTGTTAATTGCTTGAGACCCTTTATAAAATAAATACAATCGTTTAAACATAGGTAAACACTAATTTAAAAGACGTCGCCGATATGTTGCGTAACAATCTTGTCGATGTTATATTTATAATACCAATGTTTTGTATTAACGCATTTTGTCTGTCATTATGGAACTACATCACTACCTAGGTGTGATTAGCGTTGTTTGCTTTAAGGTGGCAGGGTTTAATTGTTGGTCGATGTAGCTATCTATTTATAATTGTTTTTAGTGTTCTCACTAAACCTCCATCAAGCTTAAACAAAAACAAAAACATGCCCAAGATCCCCTGGGCATGTACACATTTGTGTAAAAAAACAAAAATCGGTAGAAAAATTTCTCGGCCGAAGGCCGGTTCCTCCTATATCACAGGCTAGCTATTGCTCGCCAGGACAAAACATCGACACCTAAATGGCATGAAAGGTCTAAATATTGACCAAGAAATGGGGCGAAAAGGCTTGGAATCGCCAAACTAATGGCCAAAACGTAATATCTGAAAACTAGGGGGGCTAACCATAAGGGAGAAGGGGACCCAGAAAAAACTACCATCTCCCCTTAAAGACGGTTCAGAGGATCGTATATTTTCCATACTACCGGTGGAAACTGGTCACTGAAACCCAAATTTCGCCGAAATATCCTTTTCCCTGGTAGATAGAGGGAACCAACATGTTGGTTTCTGAATATCCCGTTACTCATTCTTGGAGTATTTGTTTCCGATCCAAGGCTTGGCCGCTTCTCCTTCGAAACAAAAACAAACAAAAGACGTTCAGTAATGCGTTTGTTTGTTAAGGGGAGATGGTATATTTTTTGGTAGATTTTTCATATATTTATTATTGTTCTAGTTTCCTCCATAGACCTCCATCTATTATGAAGACCTTTCGTGGTATTTAGCTGTTGATTTTTGTCCTGACTAACGATAGTGAGCCAGTCATATTAGAAGAACCGGCCCCAAATTAATCAAGATATTTTGTTTGTTTTAAGTTTGAGGGAGGACTAGGGAGGAAAGTAAAATAATAATATATATATGAAATAATCGACCAAAAACTATATTGTTCCCCCTTAATACAGCAGCACAGAGTAGCCAGGGACCCCCTCTGCAGTAAAACTATATTGTTCCCCCTTAATACAGCAGCACAGAGTAGCCAGGGACCCCCTCTGCAGTAAAACTATATTGTTCCCCCTTAATACAGCAGCACAGAGTAGCCAGGGACCCCCTCTGCAGTAAAACTATATTGTTCCCCCTTAATACAGCAGCACAGAGTAGCCAGGGGCCCCCTCTGCAGTAAAACTATATTGTTCCCCCTTAATACAGCAGCACAGAGTAGCCAGGGACCCCCTCTGCAGTAAAACTATATTGTTCCCCCTTAATACAGCAGCACAGAGTAGCCAGGGACCCCCTCTGCAGTAAAACTATATTGTTCCCCCTTAATACAGCAGCACAGAGTAGCCAGGGACCCCCTCTGCAGTAAAACTATATTGTTCCCCTTAATACAGCAGCACAGAGTAGCCAGGGACCCCCTCTGCAGTAAAACTATATTGTTCCCCCTTAATACAGCAGCACAGAGTAGCCAGGGACCCCCTCTGCAGTAAAACTATATTGTTCCCCCTTAATACAGCAGCACAGAGTAGCCAGGGACCCCCTCTGCAGTAAAACTATATTGTTCCCCCTTAATACAGCAGCACAGAGTAGCCAGGGACCCCCTCTGCAGTAAAACTATATTGTTCCCCCTTAATACAGCAGCACAGAGTAGCCAGGGACCCCCTCTGCAGTAAAACTATATTGTTCCCCCTTAATACAGCAGCACAGAGTAGCCAGGGACCCCCTCTGCAGTAAAACTAAAGGACGGCAATAAGGCTTCCAGGATTTGCCGTTCATAGTCTTTGCCTTTAAGGGAGGTGCTTGTTTTTTATGGACCCCCTCCTCCCTCATGTTTCGTCCCATTAGTTCTGAGATTTTGAGACGTTTGCGCCACTAGTTTGGCGATTTTAAGATCTTTCACCCCATTTGTGTGCAAATACTGTATTTAGACCTTTCATACTATTTAGGTATCGATTTTTTCCCGGCGAACGATAGCGAGCCTGTAATTTAAAAGGATTAGGCCTGAGGCCGGGACATTTTTCTATCGAAAAGTGTACAAATTTATCTTGAAGGCGATCTTGGCGGTGTTATTTTTTTAAAGTTTGATGGAGGTGTAGGGAGGAAACTAAAATAATAATGAAGAGAAAAATGTATAAGCAAATAACTACGGCCACCCCCCGTTAATTCAGCTCACCCGCGTCAACACTTTTTCACGTTCGTCGGAAAATTCGCGGCAAATATTCCCCGCTTCCATCCAGGAGTGTAAACGGAAAGTGCTCGTGTAAATCGCTCTATAACATAGTTGTTTCTTATTACTTGTCCTTATATTGAACCTTGGTGCGCGTTTATGGTGCGTCAGGAATCGGGGCTACCAAATCCAGTCCGCTAGATAGTAAATAAACGACGACAATCGCTACAAACATCTCGAAAATATCGCTCTGTAATGGCTCAATATCCATAATATTTCTAGAATTTATATCCTAGATGAAAAAAATGCCTCTAGATCGAAGTAAATACCTCTAGATCTAGCGGGAAAGTAGGTAAGGACAAAGTACAAAGAAAATCAAGCAACAACAGGTCGAGTGACCCCTCTAGGCTGCTTGTCCTCCAAAACACTGAGGAGCAAGTGTCCAAACAGTGGTTTAGAGTGGGTAAGGGACAATTGGAAAAGTAACTACTGCCCTGGAACAAATGCCCGTAACAGGATTAGGGAGTTAGTAGGGGACAGAGGGGTTAGTAATATAACACAGTTATAAGTGATATTTCGTATATCTGGGAAAAAGAGAGTAACATCTTAGTAATATATACAGTATATATACGCAATAATCCTTGGTGAATCTGAGAGGGGAATAAAATAAAGTTATTCATATACAAACGCAGTCAGTCACGGGTTTGATTCAAGATATTTGTCTAGGCGA
>CM064571.1:3365501-3405501 GCA_032716605.1 Paralithodes platypus | reverse complement strand
CTGCATATCATCGTCTGATAGTAGCCAGAGTAAGGTTAAAAGGACGTTATCGGTAATGAATGGGCTAAACATACAAATATGTTTAATAAAACGTTGTTGTAATATGTGATTAATGAGATTTTTAAAAAGTAAAACAAATTAATAAGACACAAATAAAACAAATAAATATGTAATTTCTTCAGGGTTGGTATTTGGAGCATCGTAAGAGGGAAATGTGAATCTTCAAAACTTGAAGAGCTTTTAATTATGCTGTGACAGCTTTAATATCCATGGTACTCGGCCTTCAACAGCATCAAGCCTTGCACCCGCGTTTCATTATAAATGTTTATGATAGTTTTCAATAAGTATACAGAATTGTGCATTATGAGAAGAGATGTAATGTAATTTCATAACAAAGGCAGAAACTATATTATAATAATATAGATAACATATTTGTCACAAATTATTTTGAAGATATATATCTGTATTACTTAATGATTCTCATTAATTCCTTGTCACACAAACCTATTGCAGTTCCATTGCAACTGGAGTGTGAATGTCTGAAACTATGGAAATAAAAAAAGATAACCAGGTCAAAGTTGCAGATGCAAAACGTCTAACAGGTTTGATTCAACGTACTGTACATTTAAAACACTGTGAATTGTCTCTGATAATGCTCTTCAGATCCTTGGAGCTACCGCGGCTAAAATACTGTAATGTATTACCATCCCTATACACACCAGGTGAAATAAATGACTTAGTGTAAAAGAGAACGTCCTATACATATAAACTCAGTAAAATAGTTACACTATTGGGAGCGTTTAAGATCACTGATGCGGTACTCTACGGAGCGTAGCACTAAGATCACTGATGCGGTACTCTACGGAGCGTAGCACTAAGATCACTGATGCGGTACTCTACGGAGCGTAGCACTAAGATCACTGATGCGGTACTCTACGGAGCGTAGCACTAAGATCACTGATGCGGTACTCTACGGAGCGTAGCACTAAGATCACTGATGCGGTACTCTACGGAGCGTAGCAGGAAACGTTATTTAGAAATATATAAAAGGAAAATCGTAGAGGGTGTAGTACCAAATCTACACACCCCAATAATCATGAAGTTCAATGATAGGAGAGGCTGAGAATGCGATATCCCCAGGATGAAAAATCATGGTGCTACGGGCTCGCTGCTAGAGGCTTGCGTATCACATAGAGGACCAGGTCTCTTCAACATACTTCCAAGGCGAGTAACACACATGAGAGGCGTCTCATTAGACATCGATGTTGAACTGCAAACAGTGCTAGATGAGCCCATCTTCACACAGGAACGCTCCACCACTTCAAACAGTCTGTTGCACCAAATTACAACCCAAAACGAAGGGTATTGTGCTCCTTGGTGCCACTAACAGAATGGCGAACCCAACATTACGTGACATTAGGTAGAAAGTAGCAAGCATTCAGTATCAATATCCATCAATGAAGACATTTACAATACAAATTATATACATACTAAGTAGAATCCCGACAAGAAACATTTTATGTTGAGATTCAAATATTAATATTGTCCGAGTAAAGATGATATAGAAACATCTATATAGCTATGAATGGATGTTGTGGGCAACGAAAATAAAGCAGGAATAATCATATCTGTAATCTCGTAGAAGCAGTCGTCTACAAATTTATAAAGTCCAATATGCCTCAGCAACAGTGAAAGATAGAGTGTAAGTGTGATTCGCACGACTTTTAATATACAAAATGGACACTGTAACCAGAGATGAATTACTCATGTCCCAATTGCAATCGTTATTTAGTATTTTTCCCTGGGGTCTCAGGGGTAGTTTCATCTATTCTCGTCTTCTTCTCGGGCATCTGGGTTGGGGCCTTCGCTTCTAGGACTTCCCCTTCTTCTTAGTTTCGCTGCTCATCTCGGGATGGCGCCGGGCGTGGGACTTCCAGTCGGCTCGTTTTTTTATCTTTTCGGTGCGTACTGAGCAAGGGTTGCTGAACTTGGCTCGAGAGCAAGGGTTGCTGAACTTTCTTAGGGCCAATCTTTTAATAGCCTTGCAAGGGCTGCTGAGCAAGGTTGTCACTAAACAAGGGTGTGTGGGTAGCAAGGGTTGCTGATCTCTATTGAAGCCTCACAAGGGCTGCTGAGAGAAGGCTTAGACGAGCAAGGGATGCTGAACTCATCTCGAGAGCAAGAATGGCTGAACTCTGGTGTCTTACAAAGGGTTGCTGAATGAGACGGATACTGACCAAGGGATGCTAAACTCAGTAGATGTAGGGCAATTGTAACTGAAACTCAGTGACCTGCCGAATATTCTTCACTGCCTGGCGTTGATGAATTCTTTGCATCTCTTAGTGGTGGTCTTCATGGCGGCGAAAGGGGCCTCACACTGGGTTGTGGAGGGGTTTTAAACCCTTGTTGTCCCTGTCCTATACTGGCAGGTAAACTCTTCATACAGGTGTCAGGAGGGCTGGCAGGTAGTGTAGGTTGCAGCTGAGTGACTTGTGAGTGGAGCTCTGACGTCACTGGCTCTGACGTCACTGGCTTCAAATTTTTGTATATCTGTAGGGCAGAGAGAAAATGGGCTGGAGTGGGAGACTCCCCTATTTCCCACTGAGTCTGACTGGATGGCTGCCAAACGTGTTGGTGGGTGTCGCTGTATCGAGACCACCGCTTGACACCAATAAGATGCTGGTACCTCTATAATTATTAGGTACACTATGAGCGCAACTTGTACATCTGAAGTAAGTGAATGGTCCTTAACCCCCGTCGGACGGGGACATTTGTAACTTTTACGACCTGTATGGCGGGCAGATTTACCCTAAACGAGCATCATTCCATGCTCTTTTTCATGCATAAACAAGAGCCATAGTGTAATACAATTATGTATCCCTGAAAGGGCGATAATAGAGCTTTCCAATGACATCTGATTCATCCTTGTACGACAACAGATTCGCTTGCAACAATGTTGCAACGCGAGTACAAAAACCATAAAATATGGTAATTTCCCGAGATTTTACCCTATCTAGCAAGACGAGGGATATATACACGTGTTGTGGTGATATCAGTGGCGGGACTAGGTCCACGCTGAACGGTCAGAGCCCACCTGCGGTCCTCCCACCCCGTGGACTCTCTCTCAGAGCCGATAATGTGCTCAAAATCCCTTGCTACTTAAGGGGGGTGACCTGTTTTTTTTATTTTTCTCCTTTTCTCTCTTTCTCTGGCTTGTATCCATTCGGCCCCATTCAGCCAACTATTTTAAGACGTTTATCCCCATCTAGGTGTCGATTTCTTCCTGGCGAGCGACAGCGAGCCAGCATTATAAGAAGAGATCCGGCTCTGCCGGAGACATTTTTCTATCAAAAAATTTACAAATTTAGCCTGCTGTCAAAAACATTTTAAAAATATAGTGGCTCGCTACCGCTCACCAGTCAAAAATTGACACCTGGATGGGGATAAACATCTTAAAACAGTAGGCTGAATGGGGCCAAATGGATACAAGCCAGAGAAAGATAGAAAAGGACAGAACAAAAACAGGTCACCCCCTTTAAGTCGAGACCCGCTGTTTGGGCCTAGGTTCTCTAACCCTACTTAAGTCGAGAGCCGCTGGTTAAGGGTTAATCAACTGTGTTGGCTAAAATTAGAACAGAGTACACGAATATGCTATACAAGGTTTTATTGAATAAGTAACAAGGTAGAGTGACAATAAACTGTTCTGTATATACAAAGATTTAAGGGTTACTGAATAAAATGACAATTGAACATAATAAGGCAAGTTGAATGGCAAAGTAATAGTCCCTCACAGTCTGGAATAAAACCTCCAGGCTTCACTGTGTTTAGTGGTTGAATCTACAGGCTTCATGCCTTTGTCCGGAGGTAGAAGTTGGAATATATATACCGGAATATATATATATATATATATATATATATATATATATATATAAAATAGAGTAATTGAATAATAATTTCATGTTTATTTCTAGAGATGGGTAGAACCTGTGAAAAACAATAAGAGAATGTGGGGTGTGGGATGAAAGCTAGCTAAGTGTTGTACGGAAGCAGTCTATGGTTATCAGGTATTTTCATATTTCAATCATGTCAATGGAATTGTTTACGAGACTAGCAATTATAGTTAAATCTGGTCAAGAGTGCGTAATGTATGATTTTTGACTTGGGTTCCTGAACACCAGGTACAGCAAGACCTTTTGTTACAGTTATTCTATATTCTGTCATGGGTTCACAGGTGCTGAGCATGCAGGGGTTGATGATTGTATTGGTGTTCTGGGCAACTGCTGGGTGCTGTTCTTCTTCTTCTCACCAAGACCTGTGGTTGCAGGGGCATACGTCTTATTGTGTTTCGTCTTCTTCTGTATTGATGGCAATCTCACCGAACGAGTCTCTTTGTTATAGTATTTAGTACTGGCTCCTTTGCAGGTCCTGAAGATGATCTCTGTGTGTATGTGGTGGTGGTAGTGAGGTGTCTCGCTACGTCACCCGAGTCTGGCTCTGGGGACTCGGGCATAGTGTTCACAAGTGGTTTTGCGAATGCCTCAAGGCTAAAGCGACAGGAGGTTCGTCTTTTGGTGTCAGGATACCTCGGCGCCTGGACTTCAGTAAGCGATTTGGTCCCACCCACAGGATGCCTTGTCAGCCCATTTGAATACCTCAACGGGACAGCCACAGAATACCTCGTCACAAGATTTGTCTCCTCACTCTGTGTTTAATAGGAACACTACTCACAGTTGGTGTTGCATGTATTTCGAGAATGAAGCCTCTTGACTTGGGTCTTTGGGTTTCAGGATACCTCAACACCTGAACTCGTATCTGCGAGTTTGTCCCATCCCCAGGATATCTCATTGGCTCGTTAGGATACCTCAACAGAATCGCAACAAGATACTTCTTCAAAGGTTTTGCTGATAACAGACTTCCGCGACCTTCGACAGGAGACCTCATAGAGTGAGCTTGCCTTGGAAAAGGTGGGCTGACGAGTGTTGGTTTGGTGGAGGTATATGTCTCGTTTTGTTTCCTCTCGCTGCTCTTGTGTGGCAGGCATGAAAGTTCTCTTGTTCCCTCACCGTGACCTTCTCTTTTGTTCTTTTTGTTCTGACGACACAGATAGGGGAGATATGAAAGGTAGTAGAACAGGTATAGCTGGCGGCTGGGTATTTCTTTGGGAGATGGTTAGCGGGGCTAGTGACGTAATAGTTGGGGGTGTGGCTTGTGACGTCGGCCGTTCAGGTGGTATCTTGAAAGGTGGCGGGATTCTGTTTGCGACTCTTTGAAGAGGATGGCGTTTTGGAGGAGGCTATTCTATCTTGGTTTGATATTGAGGTGATGACAGCAATGTGTGTTGGGGCCTCGTTCACGGTCTTGTCGAACATAACAATAACAGATTATAGTGAGAACAAAAAATGAAAAATTTATCCTGTAATACCCTATATCAGGCTAACAGTAATGATATTGAAAATGGGTATGTTTTACTGATGTTTCTGATAATGATGGTGGTGATGATGATTGATATGTTTATGATGACTACAATGGTGATGAAGATCAACCACAATCATCCCTCTCTAACCCCAGGCTCAACCCCATCCCTCCGCTTTTTCCCCTTGAACTCCCGACCCCGACCCCTTGAACTCCCGACCCCGACCCCTCACAACCCCTAACCCTTCATCCACCTCATAACCTCCACACGGCCGCTCCTGATGGGATAACTTAGCCTGGATGCCGAGTTGAGCAAAAAAAGGAATGCCAACTTTTGTAAACTAGCTCTGAGGGCCTCTCGCCATTTCCCTCCCACCTCACTCATTACACTGGTGGCCGAGCTGAGGTGACGGTAATGAAGACAGAGACATGAAAGGCGAGAGGTAGCAAGTTAACAGTAAAGAGAGTTAAGGCGTCATGGTGGGCGGGAGGCAGCTTTAATCGGGCATACACGAGAACCGAGGATGGATGGCAGGAAAGTATTTAAATTTCAAAAAATGGGAAGGAAAGAAATTAGCAATGAATAACAATAATAATTATCCTTACTGGGATACTTATTGAAGAGTAAAACACCTGCCAAAGTAAGTAAGTAAAGTTGAAGCATACGTCCTTCAGGGGGACAGGATCAGGTTTGTTTGTGTGGCGGTGTAGAAATTCCATATTAGGAGTTTTTTGGGCAAGGCGTTTACTGTACAGTGAAATTAACGATGGAATATTAAATCAGGATGATGTTTGAATATAATTCGAGAGGGAGAATCATGGGAGTAGCACTAAGAGCGAGAGGATCTGTTTGTTGTCCACTTTAGTAATTACATATTTTAGTAATTGTTGGCGATAGGTATTATGTTCAACAATTATTTATATTAAGAAGTTTAATCGCAGCGATATTGATAGCCTTTGCCAAAACTGGAATTTATAAATATTGCTGCTCAATGATTTTACAATTTGTCTTTCAATATAATTATATCACATATATTTGTGAACTTCTAATCATATCAATTACCCCGAGTAAAGGTTGGGATACATTAAAATAGTTCTCCAACCTTGAGTTTACTCGGCCTTATGTACAGTTGCCCACACAAGTTATGTTTCTCGTCATGATTTTCTGTATGAAAGTACATCTTTATGAATAAATTGAGTGTTGTTTTTTTTAATTATCAGTTGACTAATCAGATGAGTTACTCATTGCATACGGAGCTACGCTCGTAATTCAATCATGTTAATTAGGCTCTACTAGGAAAGGTTAAATTAGGCTGTACTAGATAAGGTTGAATTAGACAAAGCTGAATTAAGTTATATAAAGGTAGGATATGTCGAGGCAAGATTATGGGGGAAGTAAATGTGTTTTCTGGTTCCCGTTCTCCTCATGTTAATTCCCATTAGTTCTCAGATTTTAAGACGTTCGTCCCATTATTTTGTTGATTTTAAGGCCTTTCGCCCCATTACTTTGTCAATATTAAGACCATTCTTGCCACTTAGGTGTCCAGTTTTTCCTGATGAGCGGTAGCGAGCCTGTCATTTTGGAAGAAACAGCTTTCGCCCGGACATTCTTCTACCGATTTTTTTACAAATTAATCTCGAAGGGGGATCTTGAGGATCTTCTTTTTTAACCCTTAACTGGCGGCGTGCGACCAATGTCGAGTGAAATAAATTGGGACTATGTGGCGGTGCACGACATCTGTCGACGCCATTTTCAGCACGTAATGTTGCTGAGAGAGAGAGCTGAGCGGTGGGACGAGCGTAGCAATCCTATGACCGCTCCCCACCACCGCGGTGAACATACTGAACTGTATTCTACTTTCCTCCCCACTTTCTCACTCGCTACACAGAGAATTATGTAAGGAAATTACCTTATTTCAGGGTTTTTGCGCTCGTGTTGCACGATCGTTGCAAGAGAACCAGTGGTCGTACAAGGATGGTTCGGGTATCATTGGAAAACTCTGTTTACGCCCTTTCAGGGATAGATACTTGTTTTACACTCTGGGTCTTATTTAGGCATGAAAATGATCACGTAAACAACCCTATTTAGGGTAAAAAAAAAACGCTGTGCGGTACGGTCAAATAGACCGCCTAGGCCGCCAATAAGGTGTTAAAGCTTGATGGAGGCCTAGGGAGGAAAGATAAATAAATAAATAAATCGACCAATAAACAAAACCTTTCTCTATCCCTAAAACACTGGACAACAGTACACATTCCTTTCCCCAATAAATCAATACAGCTACCACAATATTAAGGGGAGATGGGTAGTTTTTCTGGCCCCCCTTCTTCCTCATGTGTAGCCCTAGTAGTTGTCAGAGTGTATGACGATTGGCCCATTAGTTTGGCGAATTTAAGACTGTTCGCCATATTTCTTCGCCAATATTATATTTTCCTGGCGTGCGATAGCCAGCCTATGCTTTAAGAGAAACCGGCCTTCGGCCGGGAATTTTTTCTATCAAATATGTACAAATATATCTTGAAGGAAGCTCTTGGGGGTGTTTTTTAAAGCTTGATGGAGATATAGGGAGGATACTAGAATAATGATAGAAAGATACATAAATGAGGAAATAAATACGCTCGTCCCACCATCAGATCAAACCCGGTGGTCTCTAGGATGGCCACCACAGGTAGAGTTTGGTCACCGACAGAAGGAGTGCCCCTCCCGGTTGTTAGCATGCTACGGGGTCAACACACATTTTACAACGTCCCAATGCGGCTCCGTCAGTTCAGAGAGAAATTTTTCTTCAGTAACATAAGGGGACTTGACGCTAAAAAAAAATAAAAATAAAAAAAAATTTGCTCAAATTTCTTTCAGCTAAATATCCTACTTTCCTTTTTGTGACAGAGACTCATGTAACATCCACATCTGATATGTGTAGATTTAGTTTTACCGGATATCAACTGCTCCAAAAATAATTACCTAATAGAGGTGTAAATTGCTTCAGAAAACCCGAAATTACCCTGGAGGAGGTTTGCTATTTGTTTTAATTGTCCCTATTTTGATTATTCTGTATACAACGTATATTCTTTTTGTAAAATCAAGTACTTCTGTTGTATTAACTGTTCCCCAAATGGTGTGGCAGAAAGACAACAAAAAACACAGCTATTAGATAAATCAATAAACCTGCAATCACATAGAACCTTCCTCCATTATTCATACAAAGAGATGTTGCATCCCCAGCATTATTCTACACATATTTTCACAGCAAATTTGCTAAGGAAATTGCTTCGATTGTACAACCACATATTTCTCTGCCATACTAAGACGCCAATGAATTAACACTCTCCTCCACAATGTACTACTTCGCTTATCAAATTTAATTTATCCCAAGATCAACTTCCTTGGAGTTGCTTTCTTCAAACTTGCAATCTACAAAAGATTAAATCATAATGTTACAAATATGTCCTCAATGAAAAATGCTTTTAGGCATATATATCTTTTCAATGTTGTCTTTGTTTTTCCTTCTTGCATTCACTGTTTCTTGAGTAAATATAAGTCAATGAATAAATGATATATATATATATATATATATATATATATATATATATATATATATATATATATATATATATATATATATATATTATATATATATATATATATAATATAGATATATATATATATATATATATATTATATATAATACTATATATATATCTCAGTTGCTCTCTGACCCCTGACCTGTGCGGACGTCCCCAGTGACCGCTAGTGAACCGGTTTACCCTTAGTGAGGTCCTAGTGAACTTTCATAGTGATGGCTGTTGTTGATGAGTCTGCTGTCTCCTCCCATACTCTCCAGCTTTGTCTTGCTTTGCAAGAGAGACTGGAGAGTGTGGAGGAGATTCAGTGTCTCAAAGATGAAAATTTGGCCTTGAGACTAGCTATGGCGGAGAAGAAGTGTGAGGCTACCGGAAGTATTCCCAGGGATCGTGAAGCCCCTTGGAAAGTGGTGTCAACTAGTGCAACGGCCTGCAAGCTGAAAAGGCAGCCAGTCAAGACCCACAACAACTTCAGCACCTTGGCTGATGAGAGTGATGGCGATGAAGTGGCGATCATCGAGGCAGTGAGAGGGGAGGGGGGGAAGTCTGCTGCTGTTGCTGCAACAACTGCTGCTACACGCCGACAAAAGGAAAAAGCTAAGTCTGTTTTCATTGTCGGTGATTCATTGGTTAGATACCTTGGCAAGGCAACAAACACTCAGGTTGGTAAAGTTGTCTGCGTGCCTGGTGCCGGAGTCGGGAGGGTGGCTGAGAAGATAGATGCTGTCATGGAAGTGAGTGGGGAGGACCCCATCATCTTCCTCAACGCAGGGAGCAACGACATATGGAGATGCAGGACTGAGGAGTTGCTCTCCAAGTATCAGGAAATGTTGGAGAGGATCAAGGAAAAGGTGGAGTTCCTGTGGTAAACAGTATCCTGCCTAGAAGAGGGGTAAGGAAGGAATGGTCCTCCAGGGCTATTGGTGTAAATAGCCGGCTGGAGAAGAATGGTAAGGCAAATACTATTCCATTCCTGGATAACTGGTCCCTCTTTTATGGTAAGGATGAACTGTATGCCCAGGATGGAGTACATCTCTCTCGACTAGGAGTTTCGACCTTGGCCAGCTCACTCGACAAGATTGTTGCGGGGTTTCGTTACAAAAACCTGGGTGTGTAAGTAAAATACTGTCTCCATATGGAGCAGGTACTTCATGTGACAAACCAGTGAGTAAAATAGAAATAATCAGTCAAGATAGTGCGGATATAGTGATGTGTAATAGTAGTATCGATAACACTACACATGTAACTGATAGTAAAGATGAGAATACTGATAGAGTAGAATTTCCGTCTAGAGCTAGTAGTTCAACAGGAAATAATAAGTTAGCTAAACACAATAGAAAATTAGTTGCAAATAAAAGTAATAGGTTGAGGGTATATTATACAAATTGTAGGAGTGATGTAACAAAATTAACGAACTTAGAGCACTCGTTAGCACAGAAAATATAGACATAATAGCGCTAACTGAAACGTGGATTAATACAGAATCTAGGCATTTTTAGCAGAATTTGATATTCCAGGATATAGTTTGTTTAAATATGACCGAACAAGTAGGAGGGGCGGGGGTATAGCAGTGTTTGTCAGGAGTACATTAAAAAGCTGTATTAAATCAGGTATTAGACTAAATAATGATAATGAAAGTGTTTGGGTAGAGGTTAACGAAGGTAGTGAGACCATAGTTATTGGAGTTATATATAGACCGCCTAATATGAGTAGAAATGGCGGAAAATCGTTATGGGAGGAAATTAAAATAGCATCAAGGTTTAGCAATGTGTGCATTATGGGGGATTTTAATTTTCCGAACATTGATTGGCAGCACCAAATAGGCGACTCCGATTCAGTAGAGTTTATTGAGGTAGTACAAGATAGTTTTTTATTTCAATTCATAGATACGCCGACTAGAGGTATTAATATTCTTGATTTAGTTTTCAGTAACAATGAACATATGATAAATAATGTAGAGATTGGTGACCACCTAGGAAATAGCGATCATAAATCTATTTATTTTAATATACAATGGACAGGGAATGCTAAAGAGAATACGACACTTATCCCAGATTTCAGAAAAGCCGATTATGGTGGGCTAAGAAGAGACTTAAGGGTGGACCCTATTGTTAAGCGATTAAGTCAGGATATGCCAGAGTTAAACTTGCCACCTACATATAACCAGTTTATTGCTTCACTCCACAATGCTCAAAATAAATATATCCCTAAAAGAAGATTTAGATCGACGCAGAACCAACCAAAATGGATGACTAATAAGCTAATAGATCTTATAGGAAAAAAGAAAGGAATATATCGAAAAATAAAGAAAGGTGAAAATCATTTACATATATACTATCAGACTCTATCAAGACAGGTCAAAAAGGAAATCAGGAAAGCAAAAAGAAATTATGAAATAAGGATAGCCAGCGACTCAAAAAATAACCCTAAAGCTTTTTACCAACTATATAAATCTAAAGTTAGAGATGTAATAGGCCCCCTAAAAACTTCAATAGGAGAAATAACAGAAAATTATTTAGAAATGTGCAGTACATTAAATAGTCAGTTTCTTTCCGTTTTCACTAATGAAAATTTGGCACAGATTCAAGAAGTCAATATGGTATATAGTGATAGTATAGAAAATATGTTAAGTACAGTTAGTATAAGTAGAAATGATGTGCTTAAGGAAATTGACAGACTGAAACCTCAAAAATCGCCTGGTCCTGACGAGGTATATGCTAGAGTATTAAAAGAATGCAGAGATGAGTTAAGTAGTCCATTAGCATTTATATTTAACAAGTCATTAGAAAACAGGTTTAGTTCCAGAAGCTTGGAAGCTTGCAAATGTAGTTCCGATCTTCAAAAAAGGTGATAAATCGATAGCATCCAATTACCGTCCCATTAGTCTCACATCAATCATAGGAAAGTTGCTAGAGTCTATTATTGCTAGGAAAATTAGAAGCCACTTAGTAAAATTTAACTTAATAAATTCTTCTCAGCATGGATTCACTCAGGGACGTTCGTGCCTTACTAATTTGCTTAGCTTTTTCCTCAGAGGTATATGAAGCAGTAGATAGTGACAAGTCATATGATATTATATATTTAGATTTCAGTAAAGCTTTCGACAGAGTCCCTCATGAGAGATTGATGAGAAAGGTTGAGGCACATGGAATAGGAGGGTCGTTGTTGGGATGGATTAGGTCATGGCTAATTGGTAGGAAACAGAGAGTCAGCATAAAATGGTACCAAGTCAGAGTGGGGAGCAGTCAAAAGTGGTGTCCCCCAGGGATCGGTATTAGGTCCCCTGTTGTTTCTTATATACATAAATGACCTAGATTTAGGTATAACTAGAAGGATAAGTAAATTCGCAGACGATACTAAAATGGGGAGATCAATTGATTCAGATAGCGATATAGAGTGCCTCCAAAGGGATCTAGATACCTTACATGAATGGTCAGTAAATTGGCAGATGAAGTTTAACATTGACAAATGCAAGGTATTAAAGATAGGGAAGATGCAAACAAATGTTAAATATAAACTAGCTAATTTAGAATTAGAAAATTCAGACTGCGAGAAAAGATCTAGGTGTTGTTTGTTAGCAATGATTTGAAGCCTAGAAAACAGTGTATAAGCGTTCGTAATAAGGCAAACAGGATTCTCGGGTTCATCTCTAGGAGTGTGAGTAACAGAACTGCTGATGTTATCTTAAAACTTTACTTGTCATTAGTGAGACCCCATATGGATTATGCTGTCCAATTTTGGTTGTCCTTATTACAGAATGGACATAGATTCATTGGAGAGAATTCAGCGTAGAATGACAAAAATGATCCATAATATTAGAAATTTTCCGTATGAAGAAAGGTTGAAGAAATTAGGTTTACATTCGTTAGAGAGACGCAGAGTTAGAGGGGATATGATAGAGGTGTTCAAGTGGGTTAGTGGGATTAACAAAGGGGACATGGCAAATGTACTAAAGCTCAGTGATAGCGAAAGAACTCGTACCAATGGTTTCAAATTAGATAAATTTCGTTTCAGAAAAGATATAGGCAAATATTAGTTTGGTAACAGAGTTGTAGATGGGTGGAATAGGCTACCAAGTGATATAGTGGGATCAAGAACGATAGGGAGCTTTAAGAAAAAATTGGATAAGCATATGGACGAGAAGGGTTGGGTGTGAAGGGGGATCAGCCGGGTTGGGCCAATCAGCGCTCTGCAGACCCCCGTAATCCTGCGTTAATCTCTAACCGGTTTGGTAAGATGATCCTCAGGGTATTAGAGTGTTGAGCCTATAATTGGGCTTTGTAATTGGGGTTGTGTGGGACAGGGATCTGCCTTGCTTAGGCCAATCGGCTTTCTGCAGACTCCCATTTTCTTATGTTCTTATGTTCTTATATATAATATATATATATATATATATATATATATATATATATATATATATAGAGAGAGAGAGAGAGAGAATTGTCAATGCTTTTAAATACTTAGAACTGCTGTAAGGCAGAGGATAAAAGAATGAATTACGTTCTTGGATTGCGACAAGGGAATCAAAAGATAATTAATTAATGTCGGACACGTGCGTACCCTTATTCTTACGGACAGTTCCCTTCAAAAGTCTCTCGACTCGGCTGGCGGCATTCAGCAATCTTTATTAAGGGAATGGGGTTGGATTTACGGGGGTAGGGTATATTTGTTAGTACATATCTTATTTATTTAGTATTGCTTTAGTTACCTCCCTAGACCTTTATCAAGCTTCAGAACACGTCCCCAAGATCTCCCTTCTAGATAAATTTGTACTGTTTTCTTTAAAAACATTTCTGGACCAAAGGCTGGTTTCTCCTAAATAACAAGTTCGCTATCTCTCGCCAGGAACGAATCAACACCTAAATAACACGAAAGGTCTTAATATTGACAAAGAAATGGGGCAAGAGGTATTAATATCGCCAAACTAATGGATCGGACCTCTTAAAATTTGAACACTAATGGGGCTAAGCATGAGGGAGGAAGGGGGCCAGAACAAAAATAACCATCTCCTCTTATGGTGGTTCTCTCCACCCGTTCTGTGTCGTATGAAAGAGGGCCTGTGATTGGCTATTATTAGAATTTTTAGCCGGTGTCACAAGAGCGATTTTTCCATCAATTTTTATGAGCAATTGTTGTCTGGCAGCTTCAAAATTTAAGTCTCGAATAACTTACACTACATAACATTATCTACCTTCGATCTAGTGTCCGATTCCAATGCGAAAAAGCCTCAAAATAGTACGTGAACAAAACTTGTTCATCGAAAATTGCCGGAAAATGCGCTCGTGTGCCACCGCTTTTACTATTGAACTAAAACCGGTGACACAAGCCTTTTTTCCGGTAATTTGTTCAGGCAATTCTGGTCTGGCATTTTCTGAAGTAAAATTAGATATTATTTCAGTCTCTTAACTCAAAAACGGTGAGATGTGTGTAGTGAACACCATGTAACTGGGCGGCAATATTAGGCTCCATTCCCGCCTAAAATCGTCATTTTACGATAAATATCGTTATTACTTATTCATATGCACATATTTTACGTTTAATATGAAGATAATAACATGTAACAACAATAAAACAAGTGGGAATAGTGTTTGGATGGTCAAAATCGCGAATTATTGCCGACCGGTCATTCATGAAGTGTGGAGCAGAAGCGAGGCACACCTTCCCCTTGCGAGGCCTGAAGCCAGACTGACTCACTCCCTCACGCTCTCTGTTACACCATACACTCACTAGTCACAATGACCACGCCTTAGAACCGGTTTGGAGATATTGGCATGATGAATACGCCAATATATATGGGAATAAGAGGACAAATAAGTGATAATTGAAGTGGGGGGGGAAAGGAGGGGATTTGACACATGTGGAGGAGTGATAGTAGGTATGGAGGGGAATTATCTCACTTAACCCTTGTCTAGCGGGGGGTCTGTGGCCGTTTTGGGCCTTTTCAGGCCATTCTGACTGCTATATCAACCATCAGCATGAAAGCAACTGTATTGTGCCGAAAACTAGGCGGAAATCGCTACACAATGACACCACGTACAGCTACGTAGCACTCGTGGAGCCCTGACAGTGTTACCTCAAAGATGGAAGTTTAGCGGATTTTGCTACATTGTTCACTTTTCGCGAACTATTGGTCACACTGTCATCCTCCCGCGCGGTGGGGGAACTGGAGTTAGTGTGGGCCGGGAGGCCACAGATGTCGGACGTATAGTTCATTACTGTTCCACCCATTTTCACTCGATTTTCACCCATTTTTCACCCGTTTTTTGCCAGTTTCTTTAACTCGACATAAGTCGCGCGCCGCTAGACAAGGGTTAAACACCATTTATTTATTTTTAAGTGCTACTGGGGCCTTTTAACCCTTAAAAAGCGGCTCACCACATAAGTCGAGTTGAAAAAACTGGCAAAAAACGGGTGAAAAAAGGGTGGAAATCGGGTGAAAATGGGTGGGATAGTAATGATCCATACGTCCGACATCTGTGGCCTCCCGGCCCACACTAACTCCAGTTCCCTCACCGCGCGTGAGGATGACAGTGTAACCAATAGTTCGCTAAAAGTGAGCAAGGTAGCAAAATCAGCTAAACTTCCATCTTCGAGGTAACACTGTCAGTGCTCCACGAGTGCTACGTAGCTGTATGTGGCGTCATTGTGTAGCGATTTCCACCTAGTTTTCGGCGCAATACAGTTCCTTTCATACTGATGGTTGATATAGCAGTCAGAACGGCCCAGAAAGGCCCAAAACGGCCACAGAGCACCCGCTAGAGAAGGGTTAAAAGGTTTTTCTTAGGCCATGGCTCATATGAAGACGCTCGCCTTCACCTACTACAGACTCTTATGAGGACGCTCGCCTACCATGGGTTAAAGGGAGATGGGTTGTTTTTCTGGTCCCCTTTCTCCCTCATGTTTAGCCCCATTAGTTTTCAGATTCTAAGATGTTAGTCCCATTAGTTTGTCAATATTAAGACCTTTCGCCCCATTTTTTGTCAATATTAGGACTTTTTGTGTCATTTAGATGTCAATTTTTCCTGGCGAGCGATAGCGAGCCTATAATTTAAGAAGAACCAGCATTCGGCCGGAACATTTTTCTATCGAAAAAATTTGCAAATTTATCTTGAATTGGGTATTATTTGAATCTTGATGGAGGTCTAGTGAGGAAACTCAAACACATATTTATAAATAATATAAATACATAGAGTACAAAACCAGCACTACCCCTTTAAGTGTTCAATTAATTATTAGTGCACCCGTACTTAACAACATTCAACACTTTCAGTAGCATGGATTTTGTGTGTTTAATATATATTATTATTATTATTATTATTATTATTATTATTATTGTTATTAACACCTTAAGAGCGGCCTATGCGGTTTATTAATATGTACCGCCCAGCGGGGTGTTTTTAGCCAAAATAGGGCTGTTTACGGGATCATTTTCATGCCTAAATAAGACCCAGAACGTAAAACAAGTATCTATCCCTGAAAGGGCATAAACAGAGCTTTCGAATGACACCATAACGATCCTTTTATGATGGCTAGTTTTCTTGCAATAACCGTGCAACGCGAGTGCAAAAAGCATGTAATTAGGCACTTTCCCCATACAATTCCGTATATAGCAAGTGAGAGAGGGAGGAGGGAGGTGAGATTTGTGTCAGTAGGTTCGCCGCGGTGGTCTGGAGCAGTCATACGCTCGCTATCTCCTGCCACCACTTGTCTCTCTCTCTCAGCAACATTAAGTGCTGAAATTGCCACTCGACCTATGTCGAGCGCCGCCACATAGTCCAGCTTTAGTTAACTCGACTTATGTTGCTCGCCGACAGTTAGGGGTTAATATTATTATTACTATTATTATTATTTGTGACACTAATGGGATTATAACACCGCTACGGAAGGAACTTGCAATCCATGCGAGAAATATATTTTAAAACTCGTAGACTCTTTTTAATATTAATTATTGTATACATATATATAATATATATTATATATAGTGTATATATATATATATATATATATTATATATATATATATATATATATATATATATATATATATATATATATATATTCATTAATATTAGAAAGGGTCTCGGAGTTTAAAAATATATTTCCCGCATGGATTGATATCCAGAATGAATTAGAAAAATGTGACATCGTATTCTGAAAAGGCTAAATAATGTATATTTCCATAGGTGCTGGTGTTATTTATAATTATCTTATAACTGAACTTCATACTCGTAAAGTATACGATCATCAAGTTGTCATTTAAGGGGAGATGGGCGTATTTAAGGGGAGATGGGCGTATTTATTTGATTAAAATCCACAGTAATGGGCCGATTCCCTTCAAATCTAAAAACCAATGAGCCTAAAACGAAGGAGAAGGTGGGGGGAGGGGGGGAGGGGGGGGGAGGGGGGAGGGGGGGGGGAGGGGGGGGGAGGGGGAGGGGGAGGGGGGGGGGGGGGGGGGAAAAAAACGGCCAATCCCCCCTTAAGTCTTTCGTTACAGACCAATGTTATTGTCATATGATTGTAAAACGACACTCAGAGTTCAATATTGTAAAACGACACTCAGAGTTCAATATTGTAAAACGACACTCAGAGTTCAATATTGTAAAACGACACTCAGAGTTCAATATTGTAAAACGACACTCAGAGTTCAATATTGTAAAACGACACTCAGAGTTCAATATTGTAAAACGACACTCAGAGTTCAATATTGTAAAACGACACTCAGAGTTCAATATTGTAAAACGACACTCAGAGTTCAATATTGTAAAACGACACTCAGAGTTCAATATTGTAAAACGACACTCAGAGTTCAATATTGTAAGACGACACTCAGAGTTCAATATTGTAAGACGACACTCAGAGTTCAATATTGTAAAACGACACTCAGAGTTCAATATTGTAAAACGACACTCAGAGTTCAATATTGTAAAACAACACTCAGAGTTCAATATTGTACAACGACACTCAGAGTTCAATATTGTAAAACGACACTCAGAGTTCAATATTGCGTAGTATGTGTGCAATCATGTTTCATTGAACTCTGAGGCACCCACAGGTTTCTCTTATTGGGCTAGGGTTTATTGGGGGGTTTATTTATCTATTTATTTATTCATGTTATAGGAACCTCGCTACACTTCCATCAGGCTTTAAAAAGCACCCCCTTCAAGATACTCTTTTACAAAAATGTCCCGGCCAAGTTCCTCCCAGAATTACAGGCTCGCTATCGCTCGCCAGGAAAAAAATCGACACCTAATTGGCACGAAAGGTCTTTATATTGACAAATAAATGGGTCGAAAGGTCTTGAAATCGCCAAACTAGTGGAACGAACGTCTCAAATTTCAAAGCTAGTGGGACTAACCATGGAGGAGAAAAAGCAACTAACTCCCCCTCAAATTAATAACATCGCACAGCATTACTCAACACAAATTAATAACATCGCACAGCATTACTCAACACAAATTAATAACATCGCACAGCATTACTCAACACAAATTAATAACATCGCACAGCATTACTCAACACAAATTAATAACATCGCACAGCATTACTCAACACAAATTAATAACATCGCACAGCATTACTCAACACAAATTAATAACATCGCACAGCATTACTCAACACAAATTAATAACATCGCACAGCATTACTCAACACAAATTAATAACATCGCACAGCATTACTCAACACAAATTACTCATGAACGTGCCCTACACTCTGTAACTGTACAAATGTCTTACTATTATCAAGCATAGAACACTTATATTTTAAAGCTACCCGTAAATGATATAATTCAGAATATATAGTATCTTGTATAGGATAATTGAGAAATCTATTAAACCCCTCCCAAGATTTCCGTCACTAACTGAAGAAAATCGTGTGCTGAGGGGTAAAGTAAAATAAAACGATTTGTCCTGTGATTGAAAGGATCTAAATTGAGACAGCAATTACCGCCATGATTGTAAATTGTTCACAATGAAGTTAATTTACAATAGTTTATATCAATGCCGTTCATATAAATAACTAAATTCTTGTATATTTTTCGATGTGATTGAAGGAGACAAAAGGCAAAGCTGCCAGTAACAAGTGTCTGCCCAAGTTAAAAGAGTGACAGAGAGCCAAATTCAAGGGACGTTATAGTCAAAATTCCTGGACACACGAAGTTTGTCTGTCGCAGTCTAAGTCCCAGAATAAAGGAAAGATTTGGGGGAGAGAGTTCCAGAGTTCACATGTTGAGTAAAAGAAAGATTGAAACAATTTGTTAATTCTTGGGTTGGAGAGCTTGACATAATAGGAGTGGGAATGTGTTGAGAGGCGGGTACCTCCCACCGTAAGAGAGGGGGTATGAAGAACACTGATAGTTGTAATAGCGATAGAAGAGTGAAAGAGATGCAATATTGTAGCTTATAGACAGAGATTGTCGGGAACTAGTAAAAGGAAGTGAGTTGATGAGGTGAAAAGCTGTAGACTACTCCTTCGAGAAGTGTGGTATGGATGGAACCTTCCCACACATGCGAACAATATTCGATACATGAGCGCACTGTGCAGAGCAAGAAGCTGTACGGGGGTGAAGAACCCACGGAGACGGTTGAGCACACCTAACTTCTGGGAAGCCGTCTTTACAAGAGTGGTAATATGATCTTTCCATGAAAGGCCAGATGAAAATGATACACCAAGAATATTGAGAGAAGATGAAGGATTGATTTGTGTATTATTGAAGAATAATTGATAGATTTATGGAAGATTGCGACTGTTAGTTAAAGGGAGATAATGGGCCTTGGAGGCATTAAAAGTAACAAGATTTTCTCTGCCGCAATCAGAAATAGTTGATAGATCAAAAGATAGACATTCTATGACCTTGTTACGTGACTTTTGGAGTGATTGCAAGCTGGGTTGATGTGGACAAATTAGTTGAATAGTGTTGGGTAGAGTCATCAGCGTATGAGTAGATAGGACTAGATGAATAGTTGAGGAGATCATTAATGAATATTTGAAAGACAACTGGAGACAGGACAGAACCCTGAGGAACACCGGTGTTGATAGGGTGAGGAAGTGAGAGATGGCCGTCCACATCTACAGCATTAGAACAATCAGAGACAAAAACACAGATAGGGGGATTGAAATTGAAGGAGGGTAGTTTGGAAATTAGAGATTTGTGCCAGAATCTATCAGAGGCCTTCAATATGTCTAGCGCAATAGAAAAAGTCTCCCGGAGGTAGGATGATCCTATGTTAGTAAGATAAGCAAGTAGATCACCAGTAGAGTGGCCATACTGGTGATCTGAAAGTAGATTATGGGAAGATAAATGCTTAAGAAATTTTGAATTAAGAATAATTTCAAAATCTTTAGAGATGCAAGAAATAAGAGTAATTAGATTATAGTTGGAGGGATGGGAGGGGTCACCCTTTATTGGGACAGGTTGAATGAGAGCAAACTTCCAGCAAGAAGGAAAGATGTTAGAGGAAAGACACAGACGAAAGAGTTTGCCTAAGCAGGGAGTCAGCTCGGAAGAACAGATTTTTAGTACAACTGGAGCAACACGATCCGATCCAAACGCTTTCTTAGTATTAAGCGTCAGAGTGGAAAAGAGGAGGGACAGACGAGGAGTTATAATAATTGTTAGAGAGGTTTTTGGCTAGATGCCAGTAAGCTTGGGAAGAGCTAGAGTTAGAGAGTTCAGAGCATTTATTATTGATGGAAGAGTTTTACGCGAGTTGAAAAACAGATTTGTCTTGATACCAGGCAGAAACATAAAAAATGCAAGATTTGTTTGTTTGAAGGAGACGGTACCATTTGAATGTTACCGTATATTAGTTCAATATCTATAAAAATAGCTATATAGTGTCCCATCAACCAATACAATCCCTCTTTCATACTACATAGATCGGGTAGACAGAATCACCCTAACTCCTTCCCCCTAAGAGTTGTTAAATGCTGTCAGCCGAGTCAAGACATTTTTGACCGGGCCTGTACATCATCTTGAACTTCTTTATTGTACATTTGTGTGCAAAACTTGTGTATTTTTCCCCAAAGACATCAAAGAAATCAGAGCAAAAGACAACATTGTAGAGCGGTGCGTAGTAGTAAACGAAGGGAAGTGCGAATGAAAAAGGGGAAGGGTTGGAAAATGAGACGGCCATTTCTGAGTAACAGCAAAGACTTCTCTCCAACATATATCTCTCAGGCGACATAAACCCAAGAGGAGCCCAGCAACTACTAGCCTCCTTCTCATTTCCTTCAAACAGGACAAAATCTTCGCTCTCCCTGGCCTCCTGAGTTAGGCCGCCCGGCCCTACTTCCTTGTCGTTTGGTTTTCTCCTTTTAAGGGGAGATGGGGCATTTTTCTAGACCCCCTTCTCCCTCATACTTAGCCCCATTGGTTTTCAGATATTAATATTTTTGGCCAATTAGTTTGTCGATTTTAAGACCTTTCACCCCATTTCTTTGTAAATGTGTATACCTTTCGTGCAATTTAGGTGTTGATTTGTTTCCTGGCGAACGATAATGAGCCTGTAATATGGGAAGAAATGGCTTTCGGTGGGGACATTTTTCTACCGAAAAATGTACAAATTAATCTAAAATGAGGATGTAATGGATGTTGTTTTAAATTTTGATGGAGGTCTAGGGAAGAAACTAAAATATGTATATATAATATATATATATATATATATATATATATATATATATTATATATATAGAGTGGATAGAGAAGGTTTGTGGAAAGTACTTAGAATATACAGAGTAGATGGCAGGTTGCTGAAAGCAGTGAAGAGCATATATGAGGGTGCAAAGGCGGCTGTACGTGTGGAGAGTGAGCAGAACGAGTTCTTTGACCTGAATGTTGGTTTGAAACAGGGGTGTGTGATGTCCCCGTGGTTGTTTACAGTATATATGGATGCAGTCATGAAAGAAATACTATCAAGAGCAGTGGATGTTGGTGTATCGCTGAAAAGGGAGGGAATTGAGTGGAAGCTACCTATACTGCTGTTTGCGGATGATACAGTTCTGTGATGGAAACGTTCACTCGTTTGCATATCGTTCAGTTTGTTACATATTGTTCACTTAGTTGCATATTGTTTCGGCTCTGCGCTTGTTGGGGCTCATTTGTTTATATGCATTTAGTTATTAAGTGTTCTTATGCATGTAATCTTGTCTAATACTGATTTTAGCTTTCCCTTAAATTTATGAAGTAAGTTTAAAATAACATTTCAGTTATTATTGAAGTATTTGATAGTCTATTTAATGATCAGTTGGTAACCTCAGGCTACAGCGTGAGTCGAGGATAGGAGATGTTATCTTTTGATTGTTACTCCTTGTCTGACCTTTGTGGTGTAAACAGCTCCTGCCTACTTCGCTCTCGCCTGTATTTTGTTGGTTCTGAGGTTTTCTGTTACCAATGGTCACCTTACAGCTAAGTTGTTTTGTATTATGAACTCTAGTATTATTATCATAGTTTGTGTAGCCAGGTTTAGGCCTATCTATTAATCATTATATGAATTGAGCAAGTTACCATTTTGTACATGTATCTTCTGTAAATTAATTGGATTCACTGAGATTAATTATTATTGTATATATTGTAATATACTCAAGGCTTTTAGTTGTGTTTTATCTTCCTCTAACATTGTTTAATTTGAATATAGTGCCATATGGCCTTGGTTGCCTGGCACGCCGGAGTTATTATGTTATACTGATAAAGAACATAGTGTGTCATGTTACGATTCCAGTAATATAATATAATTAACCACTAGACATAACGGAACGTAACAGTTCTGATGAGTGATAATGAATGGGAGTTGCAGGGTCTGGTAAATGAGTTTGGAACAGTGTGCGAAAAACGGAATTTGAAGGTAAATGCGGAGAAGAGCAAGGTTATGGCCTTCGAAATGGGTGAAGTCACAGAGTGTGAGGTGAAGCTGAACGGTCAGGCTATGGAGATCGACAACTCTTTTAAATATCTGGGCAGTGTGTTGAGTAAAGATGGGACTATGGATGAAGAAGTGCGGGAGAGGGTACAACAGGGGAAGAGGGTTGTAGGAATGCTGAAAGCAGTAACAAGAAATAGGGTGGTCAGTATGGAAGTGAAGAAGTCCTTGCATGACAGTGTGGTAATCCCGACAATGACTTACGGAAGCGAAGCCTGGACGTTGGTTGAGAGACTCAGACCAAGAGTGAGAGCAGTGGAAATGAATTACTTAAGAAGTGCGTGCGGAGTTACATGGAGGGATAGACAGACTAATGGGGAAGTAAGAAGGAGGTGTGGTGTGGAGGTAGATGTGCTGGAAAGTGTGAAAAGGAACAACTTGAGATGGTTGGGCCATATGGAACGTATGGAAAGCGAGAGAATGACTAAGAGGGTGTATGAGAGCGAGGTGGAGGGACAGAGAGGGAGAGGTAGACAGATAGAGAGGTGGAAGGATGGAGTGAGGAAGTATATGAACGAAGGCGGTGCTGGTTGGGGGGAAGGGCATCGACTGCATGACTGGGGACAGAGGTGCATGGGGGCGGTTCGTTCGTAGCCATCCCTTCGGGGATCACGGCGTCAGGCAATAGATAGATATATATATATATATATATATATATATATATATATATATATATATATATATATATATATATATATATATACTGTATATGTATATTTGGGCAGAATATTGTCTTTAATGCAAACACTGTTGAAGACCTGAGCATATATATTATGTGTCAGCTTTTTAGATTCTATTTCAATACATCTAACAGTATATCTTATGCTAGGGTAAAGTTGGTAAAGTAAATTGCCAAAATTAATTTCACTTTATTTCTTATTCAGTACGTTTCGGACTTTCAGGTACATTATCCATCTTCAGCAAATAAAATATTAAAAGTTTTATTAAAATTACGAATTAAAAATGATAAAAGATTTACAATGTGAATTGAAAGTATTAAAAGTCTAGGCAGGGTCCTTGTCAGGTGTGTTTCTCTCTGTTGCTCGGCTTAGTCTTAGACCAGAGAATATATAAGGGAGATAGGTAACTTCCTATGCCTCCATTAAAATAAATGATACCATAGATAGCGAGTTTGGCATCGATTTGAGGCTGCAACCAACGCCATCCAGTGTATGGGCGCGGTACTAACATTGGTGAACAAAATCTAGGGGATTTGTCTCCATACTTCACACAGCTACTGTATTCAATATTGATAGTTTACTTTAGGCTAAGCAATCCTCCCTACACACTTTACTAATGTCAGAATCACCACTGTTATATAACAGCCAAATTATAGTAGGCTACTGTATCATTGTTTGTTAGTTATGAAAATATTGACCTCATCACCTCTACTATAATAAGTCTATTAGTCTACCATGATATATACGATACTAGTCCTCTAGTCTGGTCAAAACCAAGGTCCATAGATACTCAGGTCAACCCACGCGCAGCTCAGTGACGTCACACTATTGTACCAAATGAAAGAAAGAGAGAATACGCTCGCCGCTCTGCCTAGCTCCGCCCCCTAACAGCTGCGAGACGTTGTAAAGGCTTATCCCTCACACAGTCCACACAATATCTGGACTGTGATCCCTCAATACCTTCACCTTCCCGCCTATACACTGTCACAAGCTTATAATACTTTGTATATTTGTTTACCCGGTTCAATCATTTGCATATCAAATGTAGGCTATTACTATATTACTATTATAATATTATAATATTATATTTAGCATATACAAAATGGAATAACTATTTTCAGGTTTAATTTATAGGTATTGGTTATTGTTCTAATTTCTTCTTACAACTAGGTTGCACAAAGCGGGATAAGGATTTCACAAAATTAGGTACACACTTATTTTATTAACTTAAGACATCTTAGATATTGTTTTCTGGGATCATTAGAACCATGTGTCTATTAAAGTTAAATTATGAAGATTTTGACTTAGAGCACTGACAAGATCTGCGTCCAGTATCATCGTAAGGTTCCGTAAGGTTATTATGAAGAACATTGGACAGGTTACAAAACAATAATAACATAATAACATAATAGAAGTGAGTACAAAAAGCCTGTTGGCCCATACAAGCCAGATACCTCTCACACCTAATGTGAGAAAAAGTTATGTGTGTTTGTTGGCAATGATTTAAAACATAGAAAACAGTGTAATGTATTAGCGTTCGTAACAATGCAAACATGATTTTCTGGTTCATTTCAGGGAGTGTGATTAACAGAATTGTTGATATCTTAAAACTTGACTTGTTATTAGTGATAAACCATATGGATTATGCAGTTCAAGTTTGGTGATTTTAGCACTTGATTCAAAATGTTTGCCGCAGATTCTTGCACATTGTGGAGTAACTCGGTATTTTTTACCACATAATGTAGTCCATTTGGCCCTCAGTTGTTCATCTTTGTGAAATATATGGAATGATACATTTCCTTGTTTAATGAATACAGACTTGCACCCAACAACTTCACAGTATAACGGCATTTTGTTCACTTACAATAGCAGAGCTACACTGTCACACGGCATTATGGTCACTGTTGTATTATAAAATATCCAAGTTATACTTTCACGGCACGAAGATATAGAAAACGGAGGATGCTGCTCCAACGGCTGTGATTTTGAGAATGAGCGGGAAGAAACTGGTGACCCCTTCACCCTTCAACACTCTGACGTCATGCGCGTGGATAGGGAGTTTGAGCGACCCCGTGGGTTGACCTGTTGTATCTATGGACCTTGGTCAAAACTACATTTTCGCAGTTATATGATTATCAAGCGTTGCTCAGGTTCATTCTACGCATTTGAATATGGCATTTACAGACATTTTCTATTCATAAATGACTGTATGAGGATTGAACACATTAAAATCAATTAGAAATGTTTATTCGCTCTCAGGATATTCAAAATTAACTGCGAAAACGTAATTTCGGACTGACAAAGTATGTATTGTAGTGACCAATGTAATAACATATTCATATAAAGCGACCAGTAACAGTATATTGAAATTGTAGCCTATAGGATTGAGTTGATTTACATCAGAGTATTATGTATGCACTATAATCAAATAAACCCACATTATATCAATAGTACGGGTAGGTCATAACCAAAGCTTGGGTGATTATCTTTAAACTTGAAATTTTTTAGTCATTGTGTATTTGGTCATTAAATATTTAAGGAGGTAAGAGAATAGGCTATAAATAATTAATTTCCTCACATTAAACAATTGAAATTAACCACGAATACTTTATAATTTACGTAGAGCCTAATCGCCCTAATGTCTGTAATGGGAATATATAATCACGAAACATATCCTAAACAGTTGTGAGCACAATTATATTATAACCCACAAGACTGCATTATTATGCTATATATTGCGTTTAACACATCATTAAAAGTAGTTTCATGTCGGATCCCTATTATAACGTGTGAAAGGATAATAACACAATACAAAATTATTGTTCTGTTTATTTAGATTAGTTTATGGATGTATGAACTCCTCAGCTGAACACTGGCACAAATCCACAAGTTACACCGATCTGTGGATAAAAACAATAAGGTATTAGGTAAACATGGATAATGTTAATACAGAGCAGTGAGATATAAGAAAAGTGACTGATCGAGATATAGGCTACGTCACCCTTAGTATTTCACGATATGCCTAATGTTTACATTGCCTGCCTTCAGCAAAATCTACCTTTCACTTGCTGTAGGGAAACTATAATTATTGGGTCGTTTCTTTCCTCATATATACATCTAAGAGAGGGCCTTGGTTTTCGGTGAGACATAAGGACCAGCATTAATCCCTCTTTCAGGAGAGATAAAGACAATATTAACTTAACATCAACATCACTCTTACCTCCGTGAGTCCGTCTGACGTCTGCTGAAATGGATGGTTCTTATTTGTCAACATTATTTGATTCGTCTCCCAACATAATTTATCTATATTATTACGATAGTTATCTTAATTGGGAATCCAAACTTATGTGTGTGCATTTCAAGCTCAAACGTTATGCATTGCCTAATTATATAGTTAAGCTGATGACATGCAGACGATGCAGATCGACACTAACGCCATCAAGCGTATGGACGCGGCATGAGCTCGACAACAACAACAACAACAACAACAAGGAAAATACGAAAGTTGCCAAGCCTCAGGTATCACTCTTTTTGCTCGGTTACCCCTCATGATGTTCAGGCTCGTTGCTTAGACTCAGTGCTGCCGGGTTACCGAGTGTTGTTTTCCGTTTACGCTTTTTGCCCCTCCCCCATGGTCTGACGTCATGGATAATGACGTCATTACACCATTTTCTTTGGTACAATCAGGTAACCAACATACAAGACCATCTTCAGGTTTCACTAGCCACCAGAGTGAAACGTCAAGTAGCACAGTATATGGATGGAAACAAACTGGTGGAACCCCCAGAACAGCAACCAAACAGGGCCCAGAAGCAACAGGACAAGGAAGAGGAAGAAGCTGAACAGCTACGTAAGAGGGTCGCGGCGAAGCTGGCGGATAGTGACATCAAAGGGGCCGTCAGACTGTTGTCGTCTTCAGAAGGTTTTGCTGGTCAAGGCACCGAAGTTGTTGAAGCCCTACAAGAAAAGCACCCACCTACACCTAGGGACCTAAACCTCCCCCCTGCCCCAAATGACCAGATGCCCCAACCTTTTGTTGTCACGAAGGAGCAGGTGGTTGCCGCAGTGACTTCATTCCCAGCAGGCTCAGCCGCGGGCCCAGATGGTATCCGACCCGCCCACCTCAAAGGCCTCTTGGGTCAGGGATCAGGAGTTGCTGGGGAGGTACTCTTGGAAACCCTCACCAAATTCATCAACATGGTTTTAAGAGGGGAAGTACCCGACTGTGCCACACCCCTATTTTTGGGGGCATCACTCTGTGCACTGGCAAAAAAAGATGGCGGTGTGCGCCCAATAGCAGTAGGGAACACCTTCCGCCGCCTTGCCACATAGGTGGGTTTGAAACCACTCTCGAATGGCCTAGGTCAACACTTAAGACCAGTTCAACTAGGTTTCGGAACTCCAGGGGGGTGTGAAGCTGCTGTACACGCAACCCGCACCTACCTCAGCCAAGCCCAAGAAAAACGAGTGCTTCTAAAGATTGACATGCGGAACGCATTCAACAGCATTCGCAGGGATGTCTTCCTCCGTGCAGCTCAAGAACACATCCCCACTCTGTACCCCCTACTTTGGCAGGCTTATTCCAAACCTTCAATCCTGATTTTTGGCGAGACGGTAATCCCATCAGCGACCGGGGGTTACAGCAGGGAGATCCAGGTGGTCCTGCTCTTTTCTCAATAGGGGTGGATGCAGCAGCTAACAAAGTAAGGTCAGAACTGAATGTATGGTACCTGGACGATGCAACCTTGGGTGGGTCAGTAGAGAACGTTCTAACTGACCTAAATAACATCGTAACTGACCTTGGCCAGGCTGGGCTAGTGATAAATGACACCAAATGTGAACTTGTCCTCCTCAACCACACACGTGAAGAAGGAGAAGAGACTCAGGCCCTGTTTCGAGGCATATTGCCAGATGTAAAGATCCTTCAGGAGCACCAGCAAACTCTATTAGGTTCCCCACTAACTCTGGCAGCAATCCCACCAGCACTTCAAGTTAAAAAGGAGGAGCTTCAACGTCTCGTGAGTCGCCTGATACACATCGATGCCCACTCAGCTCTGGCCCTTCTCAAGAACTGTTTCTCCATCCCAAAACTCTAATACCTCCTGCGCACATCGATGACTTACATGAACAATGGTGGCCTCCAAGAATTAGACAGCATAATCCGAGAAGCAGTGACCAGCATCACCAACGTGGAATTTAAAGAACGGACCTGGACACAAGCCACCCTTCCTGTCCGGCTCGGGGGCTTGGGCATACGGAGAGCCTCGGATATTGCCTCCCCAGCCTTTATCTCTTCCCTCATCGCGACCAACGACCTTGTAGTGTCCATCCTTTCTTCTCAACCCGGAATGACACTTAATGGGGACGTAACAGTAGCGATTAACACCTGGAAGGAAAGTACAGGAGCAGAGGAGGAGCCTCAGGGTACCTCCAGGAGCAAGCAGAAAGCGTGGGACACAATCTCGGCGAAGAAAACTCAAGAAAATCTCCTAACGAATGCAGACCAGGTTGCAAAAGCACGCCTCCAGGCAGCCACCCGTTCGGAGAGTGGCTTGTGGTTACACGCCATCCCCATCCCACCTCTTGGAACTCACTTGGATGCTGAAGCGCTCCGGGTTGCCATCGCGCTCAGAGTGGGTGCGGCAGTTTGTCACCAACACACTTGCAAGTGTGGTGGAGGATGGATGCTCAAGGTCACCATGCCTTGTCATGTAATTACAACGCAGGCCGCCTGCCAAGACACTCTGCACTAAATGATGTCATAAAACGGGCCCTGCAGAGTGCTAACCGTGCATCAATCCTCGAACCACATGGACTTCACAGAGAAGATGGCAAACGGCCAGATGGGATGACCACTTTCCCTTACAAGAATGGCCGGTGCCTCGTGTGGGATGCCACATGTGTTGACACTTTCTCCACAACCAACATCGCCAGAAACGCCGACGAAGCAGGTGAAGCCGCCCGGATAGCAGAAAATAAAAAGCGAGAAAAATATCAAGCCATCGCCAGAAATCATCAGTTCGAGCCCCTGGCATTCGAAACTTCAGGAGTCTTCGGCCCTACCACCCTTAAGATGGTGAATGAAATAGGCCGTAAAATCAGAGAAGTTTCAGGAGAACCCCGGGAATCCCTCTGGCTCAAGCAAAGACTAGGGATGGCTATCCTCCGGGGCAATGCCACCAGCGTCATGAGCTCAGTTCGACTGGACTGGGTCATGCCACTGTGTGAGGCCCGGGCAGGAGTGGTGTATCCGTAGTCTTTCCACAGTAGGGTAAAACAAAACATAAACTTTATTTGTATTTAACATGTGTGATGCACATAAATAAAAGGGGATGTGTCGGATGGTTGAAAGCCACAGTTGCTCGCGCGTTTGGGGCTAGCAACACGTATTATGAAAAACATGTATCCTCCTTCATTCACTGTCCCCCCCTTCACTCACTCAACCCCACAATTTGCAGGAGGATAACAGGTTTTTCACAATACGTAGACGGAGGTCTTTTAAAAAAATAAAAATAAATCAGGGAACGAAAATGTAGTACACATTGAAAATGGGGTAACAAAGACAAATGTGCATAATATATAAACACAGAGGTTAATAGTAGTACTATTTTACTATTTAGATGACGAGTTATACAACCACATAACTTCAGTGCGCTCAACCACATAGGCTACACAAATAACAAATAGGCTAACAAAATAATCCAAACATACAAACCGCAAGGATAATAATGATAAATAAACACTGCAGTTAGTAGTACATATTTATGTTATTTAGATGGCGAGGTATACAATCATATACAGTACATTTATAACCGATAACAACAATTACTCCTTATATACAAACAGCAAACATACTATATTAAGGGGAGACTGACCGTTTGTTTGGTCTATTAATTCATGTATTCATATAGTTTGTTTTACTTTCCTCACTAGACCTCCATCAAACTTAGAAAAACAAGATAAATTTTCCCATTGTTCGGTAGAAAAATGTTCCGGCCAAAGGCCGGTTCCTTTTAAAAGTGCAGGCTCGCTATCACTCGCCAGAAAATAATCGACACCTAAATGGCACGAAAGGTCTTAAAATTGACAACAAAATGGGGCGAAAGGTATTAAAATCGCCAAACTAATGGACCGAACGGCTTATAATCTCAAAACTAGTGGGGCTAAACATTAGGGAGAAGGGGTTCCAGAAAAACGGTCTGCCTCCCCTTAACTACGGAGGTGTTGTATACTAATGGCTTGATATAAGCTATATCATCACATACATTTAGAACAAATATATAAACATCAAGGTAAATGTCAATAAACATAGAGTATAAAATCATATGCATTTATAACATAACAACAACTCATAATAATATATTAACTCACAGAGGTTATTATTAGTATGAATGGTGTGGTATATGATCACATACATTTATAACATAACAACAACTCATAATAATATATTAACTCACAGATGTTATTATTAGTATGAATGGTGTGGTATATGATCACATACATTTATAACATAACAACAACTCATAATAATATATTAACTCACAGAGGTTATTATTAGTATGAATGGTGTGGTATATGATCACATACATTTTGAATAAATATACAACAAACATGAAGGCAAATGTCAACAAACAAATAAGTTATTAAAGCCACCTCCGTTTGTCACACATTCAGACAGCTGTATCAAGGCTTTAATTGACGGTAGCTGTAATGAATTTCTTACTTTCGTTTTCATTCGGTTTAACCTTGAGAATAATCTCTCGGCATTTGATGTTGGCAAAGCTAGAATATGCATGGCAAAAGTACCAAATGTTGCAAATAATTGATTTCCTTCAATATCCTCTACCTTTACTATAAAACTGTATAATATCAATGTTTTTCATGTCCTCTGGAAACCCATGCCATGGCAGTTCACGCCATTCGTCATCAAGCTTTGTCATATCACCCTGGCATACCCTAAGTACCTGGCAAACCAGTTCAAGCAGAGATGGCATGTGAGTGCGGGCTGATGCGTCTAAAACATTCATGGGGTGAAGATAATACACAAGTTTCCACAGGGGATCATTCAGAGGGAACCTTTTCTTAATCTCTGTGCACATTGTTATCAGGAATTGTCTGCACCGTAACTTGACATCTAACATCATGGTTGACCTATGGCATATGTCATCTCTCTGGAACAGGCCATGGACTGAGCTACCTAAATATATTTTGTTGGATGGTATATAGTATGTCTCATTAGCTGGGTCTATATCTTCCAATGGCAGCCTGTTAACATAATCTGGACAAACAAACATTAATAATAAGCTTCTGTACAACTTTGTAATGTAATTGTGCAGCAGATGAATTGTCGGAGTTTTCCTCTGGAAGAGAAGGTTAAGTTCATTAAATTTTGGTAAAACATAGTCTAAGAAACTAAAATAACATAGGACAGCAGGGTCATTTAACTTATTGCAGATGGTCTGCACTAATGTCAGCCTTTCCTCTAGTGCCTTTGAAGTTAAATATAGTGTCAGAGGGCGCCATTGCTCAAGCACCCTTGCCACAGCCTGATAGAGGGATAGCCAACGTGGCTGGGAGGCAAGTAGTAGTTTATGTGGCTTAGTATTACAAAATACCTGGAAATCTTTGAAGTCATTCATTCTCTTAGCACTGTGGGAAAAAAAAAATATGTTTCTAATTAAGTCTTCTAAATGGCGTGGCAGGGTCTTGGCAGCTTCTGAAGCACATAGATGGATGGAGTGGCAGATGCATTTGAATATTGTTATACCTGGCACACCTACTTTTAGTTGGCTGCATACAGAGTTATGCTTACCCATCATATTTGATGCCCCGTCAGCTGCAAACCCTATAAAGTTATCGTGGGGGATTGCATTAGATTCGAGACATTTCATGATAATGGTATACAGATGTTCTCCCGTTGAACCACTGCTATCGCCGCTGTAGATATCAACCAAATCTAGCATTCCTGTGTGAATAGTATTAGTCTGTTTGTCATAAAATCTAACCACTATTGTGCAGCATGTTGTTGTACTAACATCTGTGGTTTCATCCACAATTATAGAGAACTTATTCACCCTGAGTTTCTGGACAAGCTTGTCATTTGCAACCCTACCCAATGCTTTAATGGTCTCAGTGCACTTTGTTCTCCTCATGGACATGGTCTGGGCGATGGCTGAGTCTGGAAACATCTTCTTGTTCAGATCCACAAGACAGTCGGCAATACTAAACGGTAGATTGTGTTCAGCAATGAAACAACAAAGGAGAATGGTTGCAAAGGCCACCCCATTGACGGCATATTCCGATGGTACAAAACCACTATCAGAAGGCTCCTCCTGAGCCTTACCAACATTGGCAATGTGCATCTTGGCCTTCTTATGCCTCTTCAACGTGGATATCTCCGCTCCGACATCCCTCTTGCAGACCTTGCAGTACGCCTTCCTTGGGTCCCTATCCTTGCGAGCCAGCCAGGGCTGCAATTCCGGGTTCTGCAGCCAAGCATTCTTAAATATCGCCTTTGACGACATGTAGAACTGCAATGGTAGAAAATGGCAGAGGTAGAATATGTCACATATCTAAATATAGCTCTACAGTATAAGTGTATATGTGTAAATGCTACTATCATTTGCAACTAAGTAATTGTGATTGAGCACACATATGCTAAATAAATTGTTGCAGAGGCAAGTGCCTGTAAAAATGTAAACTCCTCCTATTTATTTGCTCCCAATCACCCATTCTGTACAATTACACTCTTCATAACCAAACACTACAACCAGTCACGTCCCACAAATATCTCGGTGTCCACCTTTCCACCAACCTAAAATTCAACACACATCCACCATATTTGCAGCCAAACAAACCACATCCTTGAGGAGGAACTTACACAACTCTACTCGATACATCAAACACATAGCATATAACAACCTTGTTCGCCCAACACTGGAGTACTGTACGGCTGCAGTGTGGGACCCATACTCGCAAGCAAACATAAGCACACTTGAACAGATAAATACAAAAGCAGCCAGGTTTATTACACACAAACTCCTGCCATCACTTCACTTATTAAACAACAGATAAACATGGACACACTTAGCACACATAGACTTGAACACAGACTCACACTAATGTACAAAATCACAGACAACCTTTTAGACATACGAAGCACGAATTCCTACACAACACACACACCCATAACACCCGCAACTCACACACTTATAAATTATTATGTTCCCTCCACCAACCGACTTTACTTCTAAACTCAATTAATGAAATATCAAACATACCACACCACCACGGATTCATACAAGCACTCATACTTCCCAAGAGCAATACGCGGTTGGAATAGTCTCCCACAAAATATTATTGATAGCCCCACAGTTCACAATTTTGTTTTCGATTTATCGCCCTTAACACTAACCACCCACAAATTATTTTGTATTAATATTCAAATTAAATTAATGAAAGCATGTGATACTCCCTACACATTAAAAATTGAGAGTGAGATAGAGATTGAATACGTAATGATGTTAGAAAACTTAATACGGACTGATAATAGAAAACGTTTACTTAACGTTAATGCAGTAACTATAGTAAATCAATTGCATTACAAAACGCCTAATATTATAACAAATAAGGATATATAATACACATACTCACCAAACATCAATGTCTATAGGTGTGTAGTTGCTCAGAACACTAGCGATGTGGCGAGTGCGACACAGAAGGCTCTGTGCTCAGACACAGAACAGGAGTATCTGGCCGCCTGTCCATAGCATTGTAATGTCATCACCTCCTGCCAACTCAGCATATTTTACTGTTGCCCAAATACCGAACAAGAAGTGGAGGAATAATAATAAAATTATTTCAAACGCATCATTGTCCAATTGTATTGAATAAATTTCCCCAACAAACCCTTACAATAATGATTACAGAATATTTTCCGGGGGTCGGTAATGTGGCGTCACAGTTTACCGACCAAGTCATCGATGTTAATTTTTTTACTGACTACCAGACGAATTTCCGTCAAACGGCAGCCCTGCGAAGTGAAGTTAGACTGGCTACGTAGGTTGTATGGGCAGGTGGTGTGCCCTCTGTTGTTGTTGTTGTTGTGGTGCCCTCTGGACGTGGAGCCATGGTGAGGAGCTGTCTGTGGTGGTATGTCACACGGTGGTCTTGGTGGCTGGGTCGCTGCTTCGTCTCTGGTTGTCTGGTTCACAAGCCTGTATGTTGGTTCATGGACAACTTCTGTGTATGAAAATAGCTTTAATATTCTTTCTTGTCCTGTTATTTGATTGTTTATGATGGGTTTTTGTTGTTTTATATATACTGCTTCGGTGATCTGAAGGTATCAAAACTCGTGGCATTGCTTCAAAATGGATGTGTTTTCCACAGTTGGTGTCTGTTTAATGTAGTTTTACACCTCAATAAAAGCAGAAAGGGGAGTTGAAGCTACTGGTATATTTACATTTGCAATACAAACATACTTATATGAATAATGATGAGCATAAGACAAATTATGCACACTAAGTGTTTATTCGTTTTTACTTAATGTGTTATTTCGATCTAAACACCCCTGATGCTCACGAAGGCTCAAATTGCGTCATGTGCTTGAAAGGGTTAATAAACAATATTTTCAAGGCCATTACATACATTGTTTTTATTATACCCCATTAAGTACTAGAGAGGTAATAAACGGTACTTATATTTTAAAAATTGCATTACAAATAAACTTTCATGATTACTGATGATTATAAGTTTAAGAATAAGTTTAAGAATAAGTTTAAGAATAAGCTTAAGAGTATGAGTTTATTCACGTTTTATTTCAGAAGGTACTTTTTACATTTCCCGATGTTTTCTATAGTTCAAAATACTTCATTAAGTAGAGGCATATGCCAAGAAGACGATGGCGTGTTAAAAATGATTGTAAGTTTAGTATTTTCTTATATATTGACGTTATAATATAATATACTTAAATAGTACGAGATGTGATAACTATAAAGGATATCACAGAGTAAATACTACAAAAATAAGCTATTTTACAAGTTCGATATATCGACAAATAAGAAACCTACAATTTTGAAAATACCCGGCCTGATGTTGTGGACGTATGTGTACTTCATGAAAGTGTTTTCAACTGTTGAAACATTCATAAATTAATCGAAATAACGCATACAGTAAAAATTAATAAACACTTAGTGTGCGT
Source organism: Paralithodes platypus (assembly GCA_032716605.1). Classification (NCBI taxonomy): domain Eukaryota; kingdom Metazoa; phylum Arthropoda; class Malacostraca; order Decapoda; family Lithodidae; genus Paralithodes; species Paralithodes platypus. Next base: position 3,369,713 of record CM064571.1, on the reverse strand, counting down.
AATTTGTCTTATGCTCATCATTATTCATATAAGTATTTTTGTATTACAAATGTAAATATACCAGTAGCTTCAACTACCCCTTCTGCTTTTAATGAGGTGTTATATACGGTATTGTATGTAGTTCTTAATGAGGTGTTATATACGGTATTGTATGTAGTTGTTAATGAGGTGTTATATACGGTATTGTATGTAGTTGTTAATGAGGTGTTATATACGGTATTGTATGTAGTTGTTAATGAGTGTTATATACGGTATGTAGTTGTTATGAGGTGTATATACGGTATTGTATGTAGTTAAGTGTATATACGGATTGTATGTAGTGTTATATACGGTATTGTATGTAGTTGTTAATGAGGTGTTATATACGGTATTGTATGTAGTTGTTAATGAGGTGTTATATACGGTATTGTATGTAGTTGTTAATGAGGTGTTATATACGGTATTGTATGTAGTTGTTAATGAGGTGTTATATACGGTATTGTATGTAGTTGTTAATAAGGTGTTATATACGGTATTGTATGTAGTTGTTAATGAGGTGTTATATACGGTATTGTATGTAGTTGTTAATGAGGTGTTATATACGGTATTGTATGTAGTTGTTAATGAGGTGTTATATACGGTATTGTATGTAGTTGTTAATGAGGTGTTATATACGGTATTGTATGTAGTTGTTAATAAGGTGTTATATACGGTATTGTATGTAGTTGTTAATGAGGTGTTATATACGGTATTGTATGTAGTTGTTAATGAGGTGTTATATACGGTATTGTATGTAGTTGTTAATGAGGTGTTATATACGGTAGTGTATGTAGTTGTTAATGAGGTGTTATATACGGTATTGTATGTAGTTGTTAATGAGGTGTTATATACGGTATTGTATGTAGTTGTTAATGAGGTGTTATATACGGTATTGTTGTTGTTAATGAGGTGTTATATACGGTATTGTATGTAGTTGTTAATGAGGTGTTATATACGGTATTGTATGTAGTTGTTAATGAGGTGTTATATACGGTATTGTATGTAGTTGTTAATGAGGTGTTATATACGGTATTGTATGTAGTTGTTAATGAGGTGTTATATACGGTATTGTATGTAGTTGTTAATGAGGTGTTATATACGGTATTGTATGTAGTTGTTAATAAGGTGTTATATACGGTATTGTATGTAGTTGTTAATGAGGTGTTATATACGGTATTGTATGTAGTTGTTAATGAGGTGTTATATACGGTATTGTATGTAGTTGTTAATGAGGTGTTATATACGGTAGTGTATGTAGTTGTTAATGAGGTGTTATATACGGTAGTGTATGTAGTTGTTAATGAGGTGTTATATACGGTATTGTATGTAGTTGTTAATGAGTGTTATATACGGTATTGTATTAGTTGTTAATGAGGTGTTATATACGGTATTGTATGTAGTTTTAATGAGGTGTTATATACGGTATTGTATGTAGTTGTTAATGAGGTGTTATATACGGTATTGTATGTAGTTGTTAATAAGGTGTTATATACGGTATTGTATGTAGTTGTTAATGAGGTGTTATATACGGTATTGTATGTAGTTGTTAATGAGGTGTTATATACGGTATTGTATGTAGTTGTTAATGAGGTGTTATATACGGTAGTGTATGTAGTTGTTAATGAGGTGTTATATACGGTAGTGTATGTAGTTGTTAATGAGGTGTTATATACGGTATTGTATGTAGTTGTTAATGAGGTGTTATATACGGTAGTGTATGTAGTTGTTAATGAGGTGTTATATACGGTAGTGTATGTAGTTGTTAATGAGGTGTTATACGGTAGTGTATGTAGTTGTTAATGAGGTGTTATATACGGTAGTGTATGTAGTTGTTAATGAGGTGTTATATACGGTAGTGTATGTAGTTGTTAATGAGGTGTTATATACGGTAGTGTATGTAGTTGTTAATGAGGTGTTATATACGGTAGTGTATGTAGTTGTTAATGAGGTGTTATATACGGTATTGTATGTAGTTGTTAATGAGGTGTTATATACGGTAGTGTGTATGTAGTTGTTAATGAGGTGTTATATACGGTAGTGTATGTAGTTGTTAATGAGGTGTTATATACGGTAGTGTATGTAGTTGTTAATGAGGTGTTATATACGGTATTGTATGTAGTTGTTAATGAGGTGTTATATACGGTATGTATGTAGTTGTTAATGAGGTGTTATATACGGTAGTGTATGTAGTTGTTAATGAGGTGTTATATACGGTAGTGTATGTAGTTGTTAATGAGGTGTTATATACGGTAGTGTATGTAGTTGTTAATGAGGTGTTATATACGGTAGTGTATGTAGTTGTTAATGAGGTGTTATATACGGTAGTGTATGTAGTTGTTAATGAGGTGTTATATACGGTAGTGTATGTAGTGTTAATGAGGTGTTATATACGGTAGTGTATGTAGTTGTTAATGAGGTGTTATATACGGTAGTGTATGTAGTTGTTAATGAGGTGTTATATACGGTAGTGTATGTAGTTGTTAATGAGTGTTATATACGGTAGTGTATGTAGTGTTAATGAGGTGTTATATACGGTATTGTATGTAGTTGTTAATGAGGTGTTATATACGGTAGTGTATGTAGTTGTTAGTGAGGTGTTATATACGGTAGTGTATGTAGTTGTTAATGAGGTGTTATATACGGTAGTGTATGTAGTTGTTAATGAGGTGTTATATACGGTATTGTATGTAGTTGTTAATGAGGTGTTATATACGGTATTGTATGTAGTTGTTAATGAGGTGTTATATACGGTAGTGTATGTAGTTGTTAATGAGGTGTTATATACGGTAGTGTATGTAGTTGTTAATGAGGTGTTATATACGGTAGTGTATGTAGTTGTTAATGAGGTGTTATATACGGTAGTGTATGTAGTTGTTAATGAGGTGTTATATACGGTAGTGTATGTAGTTGTTAATGAGGTGTTATATACGGTAGTGTATGTAGTTGTTAATGAGGTGTTATATACGGTAGTGTTGTATGTAGTTGTTAATGAGGTGTTATATACGGTATTGTATGTAGTTGTTAATGAGGTGTTATATACGGTATTGTATGTAGTTGTTAATGAGGTGTTATATACGGTATTGTATGTAGTTGTTAATGAGGTGTTATATACGGTAGTGTATGTAGTTGTTAATGAGGTGTTATATACGGTAGTGTATGTAGTTGTTAATGAGGTGTTATATACGGTATTGTATGTAGTTGTTAATGAGGTGTTATATACGGTATTGTATGTAGTTGTTAATGAGGTGTTATATACGGTAGTGTATGTAGTTGTTAATGAGGTGTTATATACGGTAGTGTATGTAGTTGTTAATGAGGTGTTATATACGGTAGTGTATGTAGTTGTTAATGAGGTGTTATATACGGTAGTGTATGTAGTTGTTAATGAGGTGTTATATACGGTAGTGTATGTAGTTGTTAATGAGGTGTTATATACGGTAGTGTATGTAGTTGTTAATGAGGTGTTATATACGGTAGTGTATGTAGTTGTTAATGAGGTGTTATATACGGTAGTGTATGTAGTTGTTAATGAGGTGTTATATACGGTATTGTATGTAGTTGTTAATGAGGTGTTATATACGGTAGTGTATGTAGTTGTTAATGAGGTGTTATATACGGTATTGTATGTAGTTGTTAATGAGGTGTTATATACGGTAGTGTATGTAGTTGTTAATGAGGTGTTATATACGGTATTGTATGTAGTTGTTAATGAGGTGTTATATACGGTAGTGTATGTAGTTGTTAATGAGGTGTTATATACGGTAGTGTATGTAGTTGTTAATGAGGTGTTATATACGGTAGTGTATGTAGTTGTTAATGAGGTGTTATATACGGTAGTGTATGTAGTTGTTAATGAGGTGTTATATACGGTAGTGTATGTAGTTGTTAATGAGGTGTTATATACGGTATTGTATGTAGTTGTTAATGAGGTGTTATATACGGTATTGTATGTAGTTGTTAATGAGGTGTTATATACGGTAGTGTATGTAGTTGTTAATGAGGTGTTATATACGGTAGTGTATGTAGTTGTTAATGAGGTGTTATATACGTAGTGTATGTAGTTGTTAATGAGGTGTTATATACGGTAGTGTATGTAGTTGTTAATGAGGTGTTATATACGGTAGTGTATGTAGTTGTTAATGAGGTGTTATATACGGTAGTGTATGTAGTTGTTAATGAGGTGTTATATACGGT
>CM064571.1:3285501-3360501 GCA_032716605.1 Paralithodes platypus | reverse complement strand
TGATGGTACAAAGAGTACCAGTAGGTGTGTGAAGGAACTCATTCGTGATGTGATGGTACAAAGAGTACCAGTAGGTGTGTGAAGGAACTTATTCGTGATGTAATGGTACAAAGAGTACCAGTAGGTGTGTGAAGGAACTCATTCGTGATGTGATGGTACAAAGAGTACCAGTAGGTGTGTGAAGGAACTCATTCGTGATGTGATGGTACAAAGAGTACCAGTAGGTGTGTGAAGGAACTCATTCGTGATGGTACAAAGAGTACCAGTAGGTGTGTGAAGGAACTCATTCGTGATGTGATGGTACAAAGAGTACCAGTAGGTGTGTGAAGGAACTCATTCGTGATGGTACGAAGAGTACCAGTAGGTGTGTGAAGGAACTCATTCGTGATGTGATGGTACAAAGAGTACCAGTAGGTGTGTGAAGGAACTCATTCGTGATGTGATGGTACAAAGAGTACCAGTAGGTGTGTGAAGGAACTCATTCGTGATGTGATGGTACAAAGAGTACCAGTAGGTGTGTGAAGGAACTCATTCGTGATGGTACAAAGAGTACCAGTAGGTGTGTGAAGGAACTCATTCGTGATGTGATGGTACAAAGAGTACCAGTAGGTGTGTGAAGGAACTCATTCGTGATGGTACAAAGAGTACCAGTAGGTGTGTGAAGGAACTCATTCGTGATGTGATGGTACAAAGAGTACCAGTAGGTGTGTGAAGGAACTCATTCGTGATGGTACAAAGAGTACCAGTAGGTGTGTGAAGGAACTCATTTGTGATGTGACAGTACAAAGAGTACCAGTGGGTGTGTGAAGGAACTCATTCGTGATGTGATGGTACAAAGAGTACCAGTAGGTGTGTGAAGGAACTCATTCGTGATGTGATGGTACAAAGAGTACCAGTAGGTGTGTGAAGGAACTCATTTGTGATGTGATGGTACAAAGAGTACCAGTAGGTGTGTGAAGGAACTCATTCGTGATGGTACAAAGAGTACCAGTAGGTGTGTGAAGGAACTCATTCGTGATGGTACAAAGAGTACCATAGGTGTGTGAAGGAACTCATGGGTGATGTTACAAAGAGTACCAGTAGGTGTGTGAAGGTAACTCATTGTGATGTGATTTATGTTGCTCATGGGTGATGTGATTTATGTTGCTTCATGGGTGATGTGATTTATGTTGCTTCATGGGTGATGTGATTTATGTTGCTTCATGGGTGATGTGATTTATGTTGCTTCATGGGTGATGTGATTTATGTTGCTTCATGGGTGATGTGATTTATGTTGCTTCATGGGTGATGTGATTTATGTTGCTTCATGGGTGATGTGATTTATGTTGCTTCATGGGTGATGTGATTTATGTTGCTTCATGGGTGATGTGATTTATGTTGCTTCATGGGTGATGTGATTTATGTTGCTTCATGGGTGATGTGATTTATGTTGCTTCATGGGTGATGTGATTTATGTTGCTTCATGGGTGATGTGATTTGTGTTGCTTCATGGGTGATGTGATTTATGTTGCTTCATGGGTGATGTGAATTATGTTGCTTCATGGGTGATGTGATTTATGTTGCTTCATGGGTGATGTGATTTATGTTGCTTCATGGGTGATGTGATTTATGTTGCTTCATGGGTGATGTGATTTATGTTGCTTCATGGTGATGTGATTTATGTTGCTTCATGGGTGATGTGATTTATGTTGCTTCATGGGTGATGTGATTTATGTTGCTTCATGGGTGATGTGATTTATGTTGCTTCATGGGTGATGTGATTTATGTTGCTTCATGGGTGATGTGATTTATGTTGCTTCATGGGTGATGTGATTTATGTTGCTTCATGGGTGATGTGATTTATGTTGCTTCATGGGTGATGTGATTTATGTTGCTTCATGGGTGATGTGATTTATGTTGCTTCATGGGTGATGTGATTTATGTTGCTTCATGGGTGATGTGATTTATGTTGCTTCATGGGTGATGTGATTTATGTTGCTTCATGGGTGATGTGATTTATGTTGCTTCATGGGTGATGTGATTTATGTTGCTTCATGGGTGATGTGATTTATGTTGCTTCATGGGTGATGTGATTTATGTTGCTGCATGGGTGATGTGATTTATGTTGCTTCATGGGTGATGTGATTTATGTTGCTTCATGGGTGATGTGATTTATGTTGCTTCATGGGTGATGTGATTTATGTTGCTTCATGGGTGATGCATTTGCCTTTTATGGCCCCATTTCTCCTTCATGTTCATCCCTATTCATTTTAAGATTTCAAGACGTTCTCCCCATTAGTTTGACGATTTTTCAGATCTTTTGCCCCATTTCTTTGTCAATGTCCGTTCGTGCCATTTAGGTGTCGATTTTTCCTGGCGAGCTTGGAATTTAATGATGAACCGGCCTTTGGCTAGGACCTTTTCTCTACTTAACAAATTAAAAATGTATATCAAAGGGGGGCCTAGGGGGTGTATATCAAAGGGGGGTCTAGGGGGTGTTTTGTTGTATATCAAAGGGGGGTTTAGGGGGTGTTTTGTTGTTTAAGTTTGATGGAGTTCTACCGAGAACAATAATATACAAATATATATACAAACTAATAGACAAAAGAATAACCACTACCCTCTTATACTGATGTTAAGAAACCCTTGTCATCATCATATTACCATATAACTTATTTTATCATTACTGCTCTATCATAAGAATGAACCCCGATGTCCGGTATCTGTGTTGACGAGTGTCTCTAACCCAACCAGAGTATAGTTCTTCCCTCCGAAGGGGTGTGTGAGGGGGGGGGGGGGGATGGAGAAAACAATTATCATGATTGAGATCACCCACTCCTCTTCCACCTCTGCCTCCCGCTCCTCCTCGCGTTCAAGTCTCAAATTTTTTACTTTAAGTTGAGAATGTAAACATGTATTTAGCTGTTTTACATAATATGCCTGCAAAATTTCCACTTCTTAGTTTCTTGTTTTCTTTTGGAGATGCCGGATAATTGTTTTTCCTTCTACACTCTTGTTATTATTATGTAGTTGAAGTATTTTGTTCAGCTCTTCTGGAAGATTCCTATTCAAACTCAACGCTATTTCAGAAGTTGAAATGTTTTCGCAACTCTATTATCTTCCTAGTTTTTTATTTTATTTTCGGGGTAGAAGTGAGAAAGGTGCGAAAGGGGTTGAGTGCTCAAACAAGACCGACATATTATTGAATATCGACACAATTTCTCTAGGCAACTTTTCAGTGATACATTCCAAGTGTCAAATTCCATACGACGCACGAGTTGCAAAAGTATTTTCGGCGGCGAATTGTAATAAATTCACTGAATCGTAATCGGAAATGGTTATCCTTTTGTCCAAAATCAAATATTGACTGTTCTTCCTTAACAGGATTTGGTTAATGGACCATATTTGATATAGTAATAGTAACATTAATTAAAATATGCAGAATTTATCTAGCTCGTATAGTTCACACTGATTATACTAATTGTTTAGTTAAAATGCAATAGTTCGGTTGGATCGACATCTTTTTCAGCCCTCTCGAACTTTAACGAGCAAGGACAAGATGAGTCTCACTCGGCTTCAATCTAGGCATTCGTGTTGATTGTGGGTAGGTCCCGGACAAGGAGGGGATGCCATCGAGAATAACTCCGGTATTAAGGGCTTCCTATCGGTATTATTGCACTGCTGTTCTTGCACGGGCCAGCCCGATAACCTGTCTCGAGCGAGGCTATCGCCTTGAGTCTCGAGTATCATAAAGATATGTAGCAAGACCGGTTGTAAATTATGACACTTGCTTGCTAATGGTAGTCCATCGTAGTCCGATGATGACGTTCCCTTCCTGCAAAGCAGGAAGAGAAAACCTGCGCATAGAAGAGTTTAGAGTGCCGAGGGAGGTGCGCAGTTCCAACTTCACTATCTTGGTACTGAACAGGGGTTGCTGATGGCAAGGGGGTGACCCAAGATGACCAGCTCCTGCTCAATACTGCAGGGGACTGCCGGGATTCCAGTTTGTCGGAAACCGCAGGACGTGACCCCAACGTCTGCTTTTCTTTCAGGGTGTGCTCCCCTAGCCTTTGTCTTACTAGACTAAACCACAAGGCAGTGGGTGTGTGCGGTTGTTGGTAGATGACAAGGATGCACATCATACCTCTGGGGGCCACCGCATGCCCCGAGATCCCCTATTGATTTAGCCTGGAATCGCAAGACACGCAGTTACCGTGTGTGGCCCCGGGGAGGCACAATAGGAGTCTTGGTGATGGAGAGGCTATGTACTGGCAGAGGGAGACTTACGCACTCGGCTCCCCTTTTCACCACAAGGGTTAGCCAGCGGCAGCAGCTGAAAGCGAGAATTGCATGCAAGCATGCAGCACTACACCAACATGCTACTGCACTAGTCGCATCACATCACCCTGTGTGATAACACCTTCCCTACCTCCCCGTCCTCATTAAGACTCCCCTCCTGCCCTCGCCACTGCCCGCTAACCTTTCCTACCTCCCCGTCCTCATTCAGACTCCCCTCCGGCCCGCTAACCTTCCCTACCTCCCCGTCCCCATTCCTAGGCTAGGGTTGTCTGACGGATGTGGTGCTTGGGAGATGAATGCTGACCTTTGACCTGTCATTGAGGTTATTGTATGCCCCTGCAGACGTTAAGGCACCAATCTTCCTCCGACGTTTAGATAGTGCGGGGAGTGGAATAGGTGAGCTGGTGTTTGTGTTTGTTGGTGGATGAATTCTTGAAAATGTTGGGGTGCTGTAGGTGGGTACGTTGTTTTGAAGGGTGTTGGGAGGTGTAGGAGATGATGGGGGTTGGGGAAGAAACAAATGTGTGGTTTTGATACACGACGAGATTAGGTGATGGTATGGAAGTGTCGGATTCCATTTTTGGTGCTGGTGGAGGATGAGGTGGGTGAAATGGATAAGTGTCGGGGTGGAAGGGGAATCTGGTCATAAGAGGGTGAGGGGGGGGGGACTTACTTGGTGTGGGTATGTGGAGGGGAGAAGGAGATGTAAGGAAGACAGGTTGAGATGGCTGGCTGCTGGAGGTAGGGAGGGAGTCAAGGGTGCTAGGGGCGGAGCGGGGAAGAGGTAAGCGGGTTGGTAGAGAAGTAAAGAGAGGCAAGGGGGTGGTGGTGAGCTTGATGAGGGTGAGGAATGGTGAGGGAGGCTTTGGTTTTTAAAATGGGGGGGGGGGGGCGAATTTATGATATAATCAGAAGCAGGGGGAAGGGGTCAATAGTATCGGAATGGCTAGGCTGATGTTTCAAAAATGGTGCTGTGCTACTAGACTTATGTTTGGAAACGCGAGGGCGGTAAGGGTGAACGAGGTGGTTGCGATATATGCGTTATAATCAATGATCACTTGGTAGCAATTTGGAACTCTGGTGATGGTGTGGGGTCCTGTGAAGTGTGGCATGAGCTTGTCAACGAAGGAGAGTTTCAGGAATATGGGAATATGTGACTTAGTTTTTTTTTTGTTTTTTCTATGTGATTGAGGGAGGCAAAAGGCATAACTGCCTATAGAGAGTGCCTCCCCCATAGTTGAAAGAGTGACAGGGCCAAAATCAAGGGACGTTCGAGCCAAAATGCCTGGACACACGGAGTTTGAAGCAATTTAAGTCATAGGAAGCGAGAAAAACTGATTCTGGGAGAGAGTTCCAGAGCTCAGCTGTTGAGTAGAAGAAAGTTTGAGAGTAACGTTTCACTCTTGGGTTGGAGAGTTGCACAGAGTAGGGGTGGGATTGAGTTGCAAGACGGGTACCACGTGCCCTACGTAAAGGAGGTGGTATGCACTGGGATAGCTCTGAGGAACACTGATTATTATAGTAGCGATAGAATAGCGAGAGAGATGCAACATTGCGGCGGAGAGAGAGAGATTGCAGAGAGTTGGTGAGTGGACGGGAGTTAATGATACGAAAGGCCTTCCTTTCAACCTTGTCTAGGAGAGCGGTGTGAGAGGAACCTCCCCACACATGTGAACAATACTCAATACAAGGGTGCACTGTGCCCCTGTACAGAGCAAGAAGCTGTGCAGGGGAAAAGAACACCCTAAGGCGGTTGAGCACACCCAGCTTCTGGGAGGCTGCCTTAGCAAGACTGGTAATATGGTCCTTCCAAATGAGAGCAGAAGAAAAAGAGACACCAAGAATATTGAGAGAAGATGAAGGGTTGATTTTTGTATTGTTGAAGAATAAGGGATAGTCCGCTGGGAGATCCTGAGGGTAGATAGATGGAGAAATTGGGTTTTGGAAGCATTAAAGTTAACAAGGTTTTCTCTGCCCCAATTGGAAATAGTATTTAGATCAGAATTTAAGAGTTCTATGGCTTCATTACGTTTGTCGTTGAGGGATTGCTGGCTGGGGCGTTCTGAAAAGTAATGGAGTAGTGTAAGGTTGAGTCGTCTGCGTATGAATGGATGGGAATTAAGGTACAGTTAAGGAGATAATTTATAAAAATTAGAAAGAGAATAGGAGATAGGACAGAGCCCTGAGGAACACCGGAGTTTATAGGGTGAGGAAGTGAACAATGGCCGTCCACAACCGCGGCTATGGAATGGCCGGAAAGGAAATTAGAGACAAAGGCACAGATGGAGGGATAGAAACCGAAGGAGGGTAGTTTAGAAATTAAAGATTTATGCCAGACTCTATCGAAGGCTTTCGATATGTCTAGTGCAATAGAAAAAGTCTCACCGAAGTCCCGAAAGGAGGATGACCAAGAGTTAGTAAGATATGAAAGAAGATCACCAGTAGAGCGACCCTTAAGGAAGCCATACTGGCGATCTGAGAGCAGATTATGAGAAGAGAAATGCTTAAGAAATTTGGAAGGAAGAATAGTTTCAAAAACTTTAGAAAGACAAGAAATGAGAGCAATTGGACGATAGTTGGAGGGTTGAGAGTGGTCATCCTTCTTTGGGACAGTTGCCATTATGCTAAGTTTCTATTTGTCGTTGTACCCGTGTGCAATATATTGTGCCCCATTCCTCTAAATTCAGAACCACCGCTAGCTGTCAGTGTTATGACTAGACTGGAAGTAGGCTCTCTCCGAACTGGGAAGGACAGTAACACATAAATAGGTCACACTTAGAGTACAATGCGACGAAATGTAATACAGAGAGTGATTATTCAAGGTTTTATTTGTATAAGAAGTAAGAAATAACATAAAGTGTCACAGGTTTCCGAATATATTCTTATGTCTCTGGGAATATAATTGTGTGTATTGTGTTTCCAACTGGAACAGAGAGTGATAGCAAGAGGGTCTTAAGTAGCCTTAAGACAAGTAATGACTTTAATATATCTGCCAGGTGTAAGAGGAAGGCTAAGTCTATTATTGTTAAAGATTCAAGAGAGTATTCTGTCCCACTGCTTATCGACTTCAGGGATTTTGGGCATCTCGTGTTGGTGTGGGACTATGGTAGATTTGTGGTCCACAGCTCTAGACTCACTCTAGCGTGGTCTTCTCTCTGAAAATGATGGCTTTTTGTGGGAGGCTCAAGTCCATTTATCCCAGGAAGAAACAGTGTCCTCTCCACCAGCTAATGAAGAAGAATTCTCACCGGATTGGCCTGATACACATTCCGTAGCCGAGCCCCGAACCAAGGCTACATCAACTGCTGAGTCTGGGGAATTATCCAATGCTTCCCGGAAACAGCCCCAAATCAATTCCCGCGATTGGCCAGATATACGATCGAGTACCCAGCACCGAACTAAAGCACAGGATACCTTGCTTGTGGTGATTCGCCTACAGTGGTCTCTGTTCCGGCGGCTATGTCTCCGTTTAGGCTGTTCAGTGGAAGGAATGCCTGGTGGTGTTTGCCCGTTGTGAGGGGCCTCGTTGTAGCCGCTCTGGTAGTGACGGCATTGGGTTGTCCCTGGTGCAGACAAGAAGGGTCCTCGTGTTCGGAGGAGGGCTGTTTGTTATGTTCCTCTGTCCTTAGAGTGGTTATATCCGCTGTTCTTGCTGTGATCCGTGGCTTGATTTGGGGTGTCTCCTAAGTTTGAGTTTTCTGCTACTGCATAATACTACCCACCACTGATCTTATATACAAAACTGTTATACAGTGTTTACATATATTTATCAGGTTTTCTGTGTGAGAATAGATTTTATACATCACAGCCCAATTTCTACCCCAACCACATACCCATCCCACCCAGACTTTTCTATTCCATCTTCACCTTCATCCAAACCTCAAGCCCATCATAACCTCATGTCATCCCAACCTCACCTCAATTGTATCCCCAAACTATCTCATCTCTACCCCAACAACATTCCCAATCAATCTCGTCCTCATCCCCACTTCTAACCCAATTGATATCCAACCTTTACGACGCGCTTGACATACGCCATGCCCATACCACACCAACACCATCACCACTCCATTTTCATTATCATCCCTACTCAAAGTCAATCTTCATTTTAACCCCTTCAGTCCCATGATGCATTTTTAACTTTGATTCTGGCTAAAATTAGATGTTTGTATGCAGTTTAAGAAGGACATATGTTACTAAGAGGGTTTATTGAGATCGTAATAACCCATTAGAATCGCATAGGTAGATTACAAACTATTGAAAATCGTCTAATGGTAACCAAAATATGATGACAATTACGTAATGGTGGTGAAGGAGTAAAGCCCATTCTCACCTGAGCCATACCCTCACCCCTCCACCAACCACACCCCATCCCAACCTGGCCGTCTTAAGGGAAGATGCTTGATTTTGCTGGTCACCTTCTCCCTCATGTTTAGCCCAATTAGTTTTGAGATGTTAAGATGTTCGCCCAATTAGTTTGGCGATTTTAAGACCTTTCGCCCCATTCCTTTGTCAATATTTAGACCCTTCATACAAGTTAGGTATTTGTTTTCTTGGCGAGTAAAAGCAAGCATGTAATATAGTAGTAACCGGCCTTTGGCCGGGATACTTTTCTATCGATAAATGTACAAATTTATCTTGATAAGGGGTCTTCCGGGTCTTGTTTTTTTAAAGCTTGATGGAGGTCTAGGGAGGAAACTAAAAATATTAAAAAAATAATAAATAAATAAATAAATAAACAAATAAATACGCCCATCCCCTCCTTAAGTCAAGTTTCATCCCCCACAAACTTTGCTCTCCTCTCACCTCTCTCTCTCTCTCTCTCTCTCTCTCTCTCTCTCTCTCTCTCTCTCTCTCTCTCTCTCTCTCCACTACTGACGCGCCGGAAGCTCTTCTTTCTGGGAACCATCTCGCCTTCATGGGGACAGGTCACATCGCCTTATGGTCAATTCACCTAACAACCCTTTAACCTCACAACTACATCACCTAAGTAACCTCTCCTCAGTTACTTCTTTTCACAACCAGTTTACCTCAAATTATTTCTCCTCACGATTAGTTTGCCTCACAACCACTTCACTTCAGTCACTTTGCCTTAATCACTCTTCGTCTCCAGAATACTTCGCCTCACGATTACTTCATCTCAATTTATTCACTGTCTGATCATGTTACCTCAGTGCCCTTGCCTCTCCACTACTGTACCTAATTATATCTAAAATATTATTAATGGTGATGAATCTGTCCCAATTATTGTGCTACATCTAGTTTTATTATTAATGGTGATGAATCTGTCCCAATTATTGTGCTACATCTAGTTTTATTATTAATGGTGATGAATCTGTCCCAATTATTGTGCTACATCTAGTTTTATTATTAATGGTGATGAATCTGTCCCAATTATTGTGCTACATCTAGTTTTAGACAATCTTGCAGTGGAAAAGCCAACGCAGTCAGTAGCGGAAATCTGGCTGGTTCATTTTGGTTCATTTTGGCTCTGCAAACAATTTTGGTCTTTTGAGCTAGCCGTATAGGAGGAGTAGTGTGTCAAACGTTCCGGAGACGTCAAATCTCGTCGGTAATGGAAATCAAGCAGGCTCACTTTGTTAATTTAAGCTTTGAGAAAAACTTTGGTCTTACTGTTCAATGTTGTTGAGGCAGCCGTTTAGGAGTAGTTCGTCAAAGGTTTCGAAGACGAAAAAACTAGATTCAGCAAAGCACAGCCCTCTTCCTTGTGGAATCGGGAATAATGGCAAATGTATCCGCTACATCCCGATTCCAATATATCTCGTTTTAGACAATCTCGTGGTGCAAGAGCCAACACAGTCAGTAGTGGAAATTCCGCAGGTTCATCTTTTTCCTTTTGGGTCTGTAAACAACTTTGATCTTAGTATTCAATGTCATGGAAGCAGCCGTCTAGGAGGTGTAGTGGGTTAAAGGTTTCGGAGACAACAATACTCAATTCAGCAAAACACAGTCCTCTTCCTAGCGGAATCAGGAACTCATATTTATTTCTTCTAGCGACTACTTCAATTACTTTGCCCCACGACCACTTAATTCGCCTCAGTCACATCTTTTCAAGTCCAATTAACGTCGGAGGCTTTGCATTAGTCAGGAAGTCTCATTAGACGATCACTTACCGACCACAATGTCTACCTGTCTGAAATATGTGAACTAAATTTCTGGGTATTTTCATTGTATAGTGTGTCATGAATGAAGATACTCATGGGTGAATTATTTCAGCATATACAATATATTGTTTGTGAATGCAGAGGGAAAATTATTTATACTGAATAAAACGAACAGATCATGAAGCAAGAGTACTAGAAAAGGTCTTGACGCTCGCACCCCTTTATGCCGCCTCTCCTACCAGGAAACATAACTTGCCAGGGTTAGAGCCAGTGTATGTTTTTTGTTACCTCTGTCACCAAAGTAAAAAGGTATATTAGCACTGTCCTTAGTCTTCTTCTTTATCCTTCTCTTCTTGTTTTCTTCCTTTTCTTGGGGTTGGTGTTCTATTGAATTAGGCGATGAAGATGTTTATGTAAACACGAGAACTATTTGCAGGGACTTTGCGTTTATTTGTTCACAGTATATGTCGGTTTCTTTCCAGGCGGTATGGCAACTATAGCGACAATACATTATTTAAGTTTCATGAATACTTAAACCAATTGAATTTAGAAGTGACCAGTTAAGAGTTGCCGAAAATATTTTTTGGAAATAATGTCCTTGTGATGCTCTGATGAAAGAGGGGTAGGGGGAGGCGCTAAAACCCGTCAGGGTTTACAGTAGATGGGAAGGGGAAGAGGGGGGGGGGAAGACACAATGGATTCACTGACCATCTGACTCAGTTGATAGCGTCTCTGCTTACCGTGCCAGCAGACTTGCGTTCAATCCCCGCTCCGGTTGAACAAATTGATGACATATAACCGACGGTTACCATCTCCCTCTGAGCAAGAGAGACGAGTAATGGTCTCTGGTTGAGGTTAAGCACTTTAGAATTCTCGAAGGAGGAGATACAGGCGCTATAAAAGTAATTTTACGATTATTATTAGTAGCAGTAGTAGTAGTAGTAGTAGTAGTAGTAGTAGTAGTAGCAGTAGTAATAGTAGTAGTAATAGTAGTAGTAGTAGAATCCACTGAGCATTACCAATGGCATTTCACTCACTGTGCTTCAACCACCATAAAATCTGCTTCATCCACTGTACTAAATCAAAATAATGTGTTTCATATGCCAGACTTTATTCAGTGTTTCAATCACTATGTTTCCGTCACTACCCCTCTGTTCTTCAGCTACTGCGTTTCACTTACAATTTTATGTATCAAACGCCATACCCTTCGCTGTTATTTACCCACAAGGCTGCCCTACACGTACACCATGCAGATCCGTTGTATTGCATTCACTGCTGATGTATGACAACTATAACATCATCGGGAAGGCGAACTCTTATTCTTCCTATACTATAACTATGAACACACGACACACGTCCATACGATATATGTAAATGTGATGTTTTCTGTGTTTGTCCCTCCCATCCGGCACTGACTTCTGCAGCAGCCTTTCAGGGAAAATGGGTATATTTATTGGTTTATTTAATCATTTATTTATCTATTTATTTTCAATGTTCTCCCAAAACCTCCATCAAGCTTAAACAAATATCCCCAAGATCACAATTCTAGATAAATTTGTACATTATTTGGTAAAAAAATGTCTCAGCCGAAGGCCAGTTTCTCGCTATTGCTGGCCAGAAAAAAATCAAAACCTAAATAACACGAAAGGTCTTAATATTGAAGAAGAAATAGGGCGAACAGTCTTAAAACCACCAAAGTAATGGGCCAAAACTGTTAATATCTTAAAATTAATGGGGCTAAACATGAGGGAGAAGGGAGGGCAGAAAAACAACTACCTCCACTTAATGACACTAACTTCACTCAGCTTAAAATTAGTCTGTTTCTATCCCACACCCACACACACCTACACCCACCCACCCACCCACACATACCTACACACATACACACACACCCTCACACCCCCCACATACACACACCTCCTCTGGTTGTGTCACCGGTAAAGGAGGTATCACTGGAGGGCTTTAGCATCAACTTTTAATCCACAACTTCTCTTTGGCAACCTGCTGAGACTGTTTTGCACTGGTATTGGCAACTAGATTGAAGGTAGATGGTTGACCCCTTCGGCACGATAACTTAACATTCTGGTTACCATTAGACTATTTTATTTAACTTATAATCTATCTCTACGACTCAAAGGTGGTAAATTCGATCTCAGAAAACCCTCTGAAAAACATAGATCCTTATTAAACTGCATAAACTAGGCTAAGTTTAGCTAGAATAAAAGGTAAAAATGTGTCATCGTGCTGAAGGGGTTAACGAGACAATATTCTTCTACAAATTGTCTTCAGATGCTGTTAGAACATCGTTACGATCACAGTTGACAGGTAAAACTGTGTAATTTACGCCGCAAACTCCTCTTTCTCTAATTTGTTTTATATTACGTCATTAACTTCGTCTTTCTACAATTCATTTATTAGTTTCTGTTTGGTTACCATTAGACAATATTATGATGTTTAAGAAGGACGTGAGGGAGATACAGTGATAATAGTTTTACTTCTAGAAGTCATTCTTAAGGGGGATGGGCGTACTTATTTGCTCACTCTTGTATTTTTTGTAATATATTTTTAGTTTCCTCCATAGACATCCATCAAGCTTAGCCCCCTCGCCCCCCCCCCCCCCCCCCCCCCCCCACCCCCCCCCCCAACAAAAAAAACACTTCTTCAAGGTAAACTTGTGCAATTTTCGATAGAAAAATTACCCGGCCAAAGGCCGGTTCCTCTTAAATTATACGGTCACTGTCGCTCGCCAGGAAAATATCTACAACTAAATGACACGAAAAGTCTTAACTATCTTCGTGGCGCAATGCATAAGGTGTTGATTTTCGGTGTGAGCGTCCTGGGTTCGAATCCACGGACTGCCACATGTGTTTGTAATATTTCATTAATCGATTTTAGGAGTAGAGTTGGTTGTTGGATAGAACAAAATTATTGACAAATAAATGGGGCGAATGGTCCTAAAATCTAAAATCTAATGGGGCTAAGCATGAGGAAGAAGGGGAACCAGAACAAACGGATCATCTTCCCTTAAGCTACATGATTGCTTAGTGTTAGCCAGAGCAATACAACTGCTTAGTGTTAGCCAGAGCAATACAACTGCTTAGTGTTAGCCAGAGCAATACAACTGCTTAGTGTTAGCCAGAGCAATACAACTGCGTCCTTAGTGTTGTGCCAGAGCAATACAACTGCTTAGTGTTAGTGCAGAGCAATACAACTGCGTCTCCGTAGTTGTTAGCCAGAGCAATACAACGTGCTTAGTGTTAGCCAGTGCCAATACAACTGCATCCTAGTGTTAGCCCAGCAATACAACTGCTTAGTGTTAGCCAGAGCAATCCAACTGCTTAGTGTAGCCAAGAGCAATACAACTGCTTAGTGGTTACCGACACAGAGCAACTACAACTGCTAGGTTACCCAAGCAAACTTCTTATTGGTTTAGCCAGAGCAAACACTGCTTAGTGTTAGCCAGAGCAATACAACTGCGTCCTTAGTGTTAGCCAGAGCAATACAACTGCTTAGTGTTAGCCAGAGCAATACAACTGCATCCTTAGTGTTAGCCAGAGCAATACAACTGCTTAGTGTTAGCCAGAGCAATACAACTGCTTAGTGTTAGCCAGAGCAATACAACTGCTTAGTGTTAGCCAGAGCAATACAACTGCTTAGTGTTAGCCAGAGCAATACAACTGCTTAGTGTTAGCCAGAGCAATACAACTGCTTAGTGTTAGCCAGAGCAATACAACTGCTTAGTGTTAGCCAGAGCAATACAACTGCTTAGTGTTAGCCAGAGCAATACAACTGCGTCCTTAGTGTTAGCCAGAGCAATACAACTGCTTAGTGTTAGCCAGAGCAATACAACTGCGTCCTTAGTGTTAGCCAGAGCAATACAACTGCTTAGTGTTAGCCAGAGCAATACAACTGCTTAGTGTTAGCCAGAGCAATACAACTGCTTAGTGTTAGCCAGAGCAATACAACTGCTTAGTGTTAGCCAGAGCAATACAACTGCTTAGTGTTAGCCAGAGCAATACAACTGCTTAGTGTTAGCCAGAGCAATACAACTGCTTAGTGTTAGCCAGAGCAATACAACTGCTTAGTGTTAGCCAGAGCAATACAACTGCTTAGTGTTAGCCAGAGCAATACAACTGCTTAGTGTTAGCCAGAGCAATACAACTGCTTAGTGTTAGCCAGAGCAATACAACTGCTTAGTGTTAGCCAGAGCAATACAACTGCTTAGTGTTAGCCAGAGCAATACAACTGCTTAGTGTTAGCCAGAGCAATACAACTGCGTCCTTAGTGTTAGCCAGAGCAATACAACTGCTTAGTGTTAGCCAGAGCAATACAACTGCGTCCTTAGTGTTAGCCAGAGCAATACAACTGTTTAGTGTTAGCCAGAGCAATACAACTGCTTAGTGTTAGCCAGAGCAATACAACTGCTTAGTGTTAGCCAGAGCAATACAACTGCTTAGTGTTAGCCAGAGCAATACAACTGCTTAGTGTTAGCCAGAGCAATACGACTGCTTAGTGTTAGCCAGAGCAATACAACTGCTTAGTGTTAGCCAGAGCAATACAACTGCTTAGTGTTAGCCAGAGCAATACAACTGCTTAGTGTTAGCCAGAGCAATACAACTGCTTAGTGTTAGCCAGAGCAATACAACTGCTTAGTGTTAGCCAGAGCAATACAACTGCTTAGTGTTAGCCAGAGCAATACAACTGCTTAGTGTTAGCCAGAGCAATACAACTGCTTAGTGTTAGCCATAGCAATACAACTGCATCCTTAGTGTTAGCCAGAGCAATACAACTGCTTAGTGTTAGCCAGAGCAATACAACTGCGTCCTTAGTGTTAGCCAGAGCAATACAACTGCTTAGTGTTAGCCAGAGCAATACAACTGCGTCCTTAGTGTTAGCCAGAGCAATACAACTGCTTAGTGTTAGCCAGAGCAATACAACTGCTTAGTGTTAGCCAGAGCAATACAACTGCTTAGTGTTAGCCAGAGCAATACAACTGCTTAGTGTTAGCCAGAGCAATACAACTGCTTAGTGTTAGCCAGAGCAATACAACTGCTTAGTGTTAGCCAGAGCAATACAACTGCTTAGTGTTAGCCAGAGCAATACAACTGCGTCCTTAGTGTTAGCCAGAGCAATACAACTGCTTAGTGTTAGCCAGAGCAATACAACTGCTTAGTGTTAGCCAGAGCAATACAACTGCGTCCTTAGTGTTAGCCAGAGCAATACAACTGCTTAGTGTTAGCCAGAGCAATACAACTGCGTCCTTAGTGTTAGCCAGGGCAATACAACTGCTTAGTGTTAGCCAGAGCAATACAACTGCGTCCTTAGTGTTAGCCAGAGCAATACAACTGCTTAGTGTTAGCCAGAGCAATACAACTGCGTCCTTAGTGTTAGCCAGAGCAATACAACTGCTTAGTGTTAGCCAGAGCAATACAACTGCGTCCTTAGTGTTAGCCAGAGCAATACAACTGCTTAGTGTTAGCCAGAGCAATACAACTGCTTAGTGTTAGCCAGAGCAATACAACTGCTTAGTGTTAGCCAGAGCAATACAACTGCTTAGTGTTAGCCAGAGCAATACAACTGCGTCCTTAGTGTTAGCCAGAGCAATACAACTGCTTAGTGTTAGCCAGAGCAATACAACTGCATTCTTAGTGTTAGCCAGAGCAATACAACTGCTTAGTGTTAGCCAGAGCAATACAACTGCGTCCTTAGTGTTAGCCAGAGCAATACAACTGCTTAGTGTTAGCCAGAGCAATACAACTGCGTCCTTAGTGTTAGCCAGAGCAATACAACTGCTTAGTGTTAGCCAGAGCAATACAACTGCTTAGTGTTAGCCAGAGCAATACAACTGCTTAGTGTTAGCCAGAGCAATACAACTGCTTAGTGTTAGCCAGAGCAATACAACTGCGTCCTTAGTGTTAGCCAGAGCAATACAACTGCTTAGTGTTAGCCAGAGCAATACAACTGCATCCTTAGTGTTAGCCAGAGCAATACAACTGCTTAGTGTTAGCCAGAGCAATACAACTGCGTCCTTAGTGTTAGCCAGAGCAATACAACTGCTTAGTGTTAGCCAGAGCAATACAACTGCGTCCTTAGTGTTAGCCAGAGCAATACAACTGCTTAGTGTTAGCCAGAGCAATACAACTGCTTAGTGTTAGCCAGAGCAATACAACTGCTTAGTGTTAGCCAGAGCAATACAACTGCTTAGTGTTAGCCAGAGCAATACAACTGCTTAGTGTTAGCCAGAGGAATACAACTGCTTAGTGTTAGCCAGAGCAATACAACTGCTTAGTGTTAGCCAGAGCAATACAACTGCTTAGTGTTAGCCAGAGCAATACAACTGCTTAGTGTTAGCCAGAGCAATACAACTGCTTAGTGTTAGCCAGAGCAATACAACTGCTTAGTGTTAGCCAGAGCAATACAACTGCTTAGTGTTAGCCAGAGCAATACAACTGCATCCTTAGTGTTAGCCAGAGCAATACAACTGCTTAGTGTTAGCCAGAGCAATACAACTGCTTAGTGTTAGCCAGAGCAATACAACTGCTTAGTGTTAGCCAGAGCAATACAACTGCGTCCTTAGTGTTAGCCAGAGCAATACAACTGCGTCCTTTTAACATAATCTTGCATATCATTGATGTAAAACATTTGACTGTAGCGGCCTTTGAACAATGCTATTAACCCCTTCCGTACCGGCGACGTCTTGTTAATTGTATTCTAGTTATATGTAGACGAATTTTTGCAGCTTAAGAAATATCTGTGGTAGAAAGAGGTTAAGTGAGATACTTCGAAGCCTGTTAATTGCAGGAGGCCCTTTTTAGACTGAATATAATCGCCTAATAGAAGCCCTACAGAAGGGGTTAGAATGGATATCCAGAAGTCAAACTGGTAAAATTTATATTCATGTCTAGAGGTATCGTGCTTCTGTTTCAAGAGGGAAGGATTTATTTTATGGTATAATTATATATTTATATATTATTCTTTTAGTTTCCTCGAGAGACCTTCATCAAGCAATAGAAAACACCCCCCAAGACCCCCCTTCGAGATAAGTTTGTACGTTTTCGGTAGAAACATTTCCCAGCCGAAGACCTATTCCTCCTCAAACTACAAGGTC
This sequence comes from Paralithodes platypus, assembly GCA_032716605.1. Classification (NCBI taxonomy): domain Eukaryota; kingdom Metazoa; phylum Arthropoda; class Malacostraca; order Decapoda; family Lithodidae; genus Paralithodes; species Paralithodes platypus. Next base: position 3,342,990 of record CM064571.1, on the reverse strand, counting down.
GCTATCGCTTGGCAGGAACAAAATCGACCCTTAAACGGCACGTAAGGCCTAAATATTTCAAAGAATTGGGGCGAAAGGTATTTAACACTCCACGAGCGGCTAGGTCGGTAACTTCTACTACCCGCCAAGCGGGTGGTTTTACCCTAAACTACCTTGTTTCCGTGCTCTTTTACATGCATAAACAAGAGCCAGAGCGTAATACAATTATGTATCCCTGAAAGGGCGATAATTGAGCTTTCCAATGACACCAGAACCATCCTTCTACGGCCACGCGTTCTCTTGCAACGATCGTGCAAGACGAAGGAAAAATCCCTAAAATACGGTAATTTCCTTACATAATTCCCTGTGTAGCGAGGCAGTGAGTGTGGATGTGTGTGGAGGGGACGTCAGTTGCCGCGCGGGACCCATGCCGAACGGTCAGAGCCGACCTACGCTCCTCCCACCGCTCGTCTCTCTCTCAGAGCCAAATATTGCACATTGCCTGAAGTCGGTCCCCGCCACATAGTCCTTTCTTCTCTAGACCGACTTAAGTCCGGTCCCGCCAAACAAGGGTTAAGTCACCTAACTAATGGAACGAGAGTCTTATAAGTAATAGGGCTAAACATGAGGGAAAATGGGGTCCAGAAAAAGCAACAACCTCCCCCTTAAAATTAGATCCAAAAGGTACAGTACACAACAAATATATACAAATCGATAGTATGTATGAAAGCTATAACGGTGTACAACAACAACAACAACAACAACAACAACAACAACAACATAGATAAAATAAATACAAGCTTCATTAAGGGGACAATGGATATTGTTTGGGTATATTATGTAATATTCATCTAGTTTTTAGTTTCCTCGCTAGACCTTCACCAAGATTAAAATACACTCCCTAGACACTCTTTCAAGATAAATTTGTACATTTGTTATAGAAAAATGGCCCGGTTTCTCTTACAATTACAGGGTCGCTATCCTTTCCAGGAAAAAATCGACACCTAAATGGCACGGAAGATCTGAAAGAGTGATATAGAAATGGGACGAAAGGTTTTAAAATCGACAAACTTATGGTGCGACCGCCCCCTTTTTTTTTTTTTTTTTGTATAGTCTGTAGGCTATTGAGAATCCACAGATTTAACCCTGCCTGTACCAGCGACGTCTGTTATATTATATTTTAGCTATATTTAGACAATTATATGTAGCTTAGGAAGGATTGAGATAGTTTGAAACCTTATAATTGATGGAGATCTTCCCAAACTGAAAACAAAATCGATTAGTAGTAACCAGAATATAGTAAAAATTATTGTCTACAATACAGTCAGCCAAATAAGTGAGGTCGCATCTCTAAGTATATTTCGATCAATAATTGGTATCAGCACTATCTAAGGTTCTAAGCATTAATTCATCGTTTCCAGTAAAATATACACAAATGTTCTTATCTTTTACACACCCTATTTAACATCTGACAGACATAAATACAGCAAGTAAAACGTGATGACAGTGGAGACACGACTTATTTGGCCAACGGTACAGAAGGGATAAAATACCATTGTTTACATGGTGAGGCAATGTGTATGAGGCCGACAATAGGATACATACGAGGAGGTCCGTGCCAGAGGGGCCAACTCGCCACGAGTATAGTTTTGAGTTATTGATGTTTAAAGTTACCAAACCATACACTCGTGTGTTGACTCTAACTCGGTTTGAGCGTGACTACTGAAGCACGTCTCGTACAGCGCCTGTGAGTGGTCGGGCGGGCGGCCATTTAATTCCCCACGTCGTAGCCGCGCTCTTATTGGCTGAGCGCGTTGGCGAGTTGGCCCCTCTGTCTACCCAGATTCACACCCATAAACGGACTGCCAAACGGCAAAAACAAGGGACGCTCAACCCTATGTGCAGTTGCTATAAGGACGAAAGTCGGATGTTCTTTTTTGTCAGATGATTCGCAAGAATTTCACGGAGCGGGAACCAGCTAGAGCGCTGTTTTTGAAAATGTTTTTATTATTATTACTGTTACTGTCTGATTATTATTATTTATTATTATTTATTTACTGTCTGTTACTATCCTAATCCTCACCTTTAACCCTTTCTGTACCAGGGACTTCCTTTTGATCATATTTTGGCAACTATTAGACAATTTTATTCAGCCTAGGAAGGACGCCTAGCTATAATAAGGCTTCAAACTATATCAACCAACCCTTTTACCTACCACAGATCCTTTCTAATATGCATACTATCGTCTAAATACAGCTAGAATATAATATACCAGACGTCGCTGGTACTCAGAGGGTTAACTCTTTCTGTGCCTGTGCCAATCTTTTAAGGGGAGATGGTCTAATTTTTTCTGGCCCCTCTTCTCCCTCACATTTAGCCCCATTAATTTTCACATTTTAAGAGGTTGGTTAAATTTTTTGGCGATTTTAAGACCTTTTACCCCATTTTGTTGTCAATATTAGGACCTTTCGTGCCATTTAGGTGTCGTTTTTTTCCTGGCGAGCGATAGCGATCCTATATTTTTTTTTGAGGAACCGGTCTTCGGCCAGGACGTTTTTTTTTAACACAAAAATTTACAAATTTATCTTGTGGGGTTCAATGGGGTATTTATTTTAAGGTTGATGGAGGTCTAGGGAGGAAACTAAGACAATTATATAAAGATCAATAAAAAGGCAAATAAATACGCCCATCAATTACATTCTGGCTACCATTATATAATTGTATTAGGTTTATATAAGGCCTACGGCAGTTAAAAGGCTTCAGGCAATCTCACTTAACCCTTTTTAGTACCCCAGATCCTATTTAAACTGCACCAAATATTCTAAATGTAGCTAATATTCTAAATGTAGCTAGAGTAAAAATATATATTAAAAAAACGTCGCCGGTACTGAAGGGGTTAATTACTGTCAACAGTAGTTAAGGGGGTAGTGCTTGTTTTTTAGTCTATGTATATATTTATTAATTTAGTTTTGAATATCCTCGCTAGACCTCCATATATCGAGCTCCAAACATCCCATAGATCCCTTTCAAGATAAATGTGTAAATTTTTTGGTATTCGGCCGGGCCGGTTCCTTTCAAAATTACAGGATCGCTATCGCTCGCCAGGAAAAAAAATCAATACCTATGTGGCACGAAAGGTCTTAATATTGACAAAGAAATGGGGCGAAAGGTCTCAAAATCGCCAAACTAATGGGCCGAACGTCTTAAAATCTCAAAACTAATTTGTTAAACATGAAGGAGAAGGGGATCCAGAAAATAACCCCGACTACCTGCCCCTTAAGCGCGAGGTTGAGGATTGTGACTGGATGGTGTGGTCGTCTTCCTACACAGTACAGGCGTATGCATGTTCATTGTGACTGGATGGTGTTGTCGTCTTCCTACACAGTACAGGCGTATGCATGTTCATTGTGACTGGATGGTGTTGTCGTCTTCCTACACAGTACAGGTGTATGCATGTTCATTGTGACTGGATGGTGTTGTCTTCCTACACAGTACAGGCGTATGCATGTTAATTGTGACTGGATGGTGTTGTCCTCTTCCTACACAGTACAGGCGTATGCATGTTCATTGTGACTGGATGGTGTTGTCGTCTTCCTACACAGTACAAGCGTATGCATGTTCATTGTGACTGGATGGTGTTGTCGTCTTCCTACACAGTACAGGCGTATGCATGTTCATTGTGACTGGATGGTGTTGTCGTCTTCCTACACAGTACAGGCGTATGCATGTTCATTGTGACTGGGTGTTGTCGTCTTCCTACACAGTACAGGCGTATGCATGTTCATTGTGACTGGATGGTGTTGTCGTCATCCTACACAGTACAGGCGTATGCATGTTCATTGTGACTGGATGGTGTTGTCGTCTTCCTACACAGTACAGGCGTATGCATGTTCATTGTGACTGGATGGTGTTGTCGTCTTCCTACACAGTACAGGCGTATGCATGTTCATTGTGACTGGATGGTGTTGTCGTCTTCCTACACAGTACAAGCGTATGCATGTTCATTGTGACTGGATGGTGTTGTCGTCTTCCTACACAGTACAGGCGTATGCATGTTCATTGTGACTGGATGGTGTTGTCGTCTTCCTACACAGTACAAGCGTATGCATGTTCATTGTGACTGGATGGTGTTGTCGTCTTCCTACACAGTACAAGCGTATGCATGTTCATTGTGACTGGATGGTGTTGTCGTCTTCCTACACAGTACAAGCGTATGCATGTTCATTGTGACTGGATGGTGTTGTCGTCTTCCTACACAGTACAGGCGTATGCATGTTCATTGTGACTGGATGGTGTTGTCGTCTTCCTACACAGTACAAGCGTATGCATGTTCATTGTGACTGGATGGTGTTGTCGTCTTCCTACACAGTACAGGCGTATGCATGTTCATTGTGACTGGATGGTGTTGTCATCTTCCTACACAGTACAGGCGTATGCATGTTCATTGTGACTGGATGGTGTTGTCGTCTTCCTACATAGTACAGGCGTATGCATGTTCATTGTGACTGGATGGTGTTGTCGTCTTCCTACACAGTACAGGCGTATGCATGTTCATTGTGACTGGATGGTGTTGTCGTCTTCCTACACAGTACAAGCGTATGCATGTTCATTGTGACTGGATGGTGTTGTCGTCTTCCTACATAGTACAGGCGTATGCATGTTCATTGTGACTGGATGGTGTTGTCGTCTTCCTACACAGTACAAGCGTATGCATGTTCATTGTGACTGGATGGTGTTGTCGTCTTCCTACATAGTACAGGCGTATGCATGTTCATTGTGACTGGATGGTGTTGTCGTCTTCCTACACAGTACAGGCGTATGCATGTTCATTGTGACTGGATGGTGTTGTCGTCTTCCTACACAGTACAAGCGTATGCATGTTCATTGTGACTGGATGGTGTTGTCGTCTTCCTACACAGTACAAGCGTATGCATGTTCATTGTGACTGGATGGTGTTGTCGTCTTCCTACACAGTACAGGCGTATGCATGTTCATTGTGACTGGATGGTGTTGTCGTCTTCCTACACAGTACAAGCGTATGCATGTTCATTGTGACTGGATGGTGTTGTCGTCTTCCTACATAGTACAGGCGTATGCATGTTCATTGTGACTGGATGGTGTTGTCGTCTTCCTACACAGGTACAGGCGTATGCATGTTCATTGTGACTGGATGGTGTTGTCGTCTTCCTACACAGTACAAGCGTATGCATGTTCATTGTGACTGGATGGTGTTGTCGTCTTCCTACACAGTACAAGCGTATGCATGTTCATTGTGACTGGATGGTGTTGTCGTCTTCCTACATAGTACAGGCGTATGCATGTTCATTGTGACTGGATGGTGTTGTCGTCTTCCTACACAGTACAAGCGTATGCATGTTCATTTTTGGGTTTGGAGATGGTTCATTTTGGTCGATTTGTTCATATATATATTATTTTTCTAGTTTCCTCCCTAGACCTCCATCAAACTTTAAAAACAAACACACGCTAGACCCCCTTCAAGATATATGTGTATATATCTTGAATAATAATAATGAGATAACTGGCGTGGTTAATAATGGAGGTATATAATTTATATGATTATATAATAATTACTTGTTGTGCTAAACAGAATAAGCCAAAAGAGACCAGGAACTTTGGTAGTGAAAGAAGGAGACACTACCGTTACGAATCTATCTATATTTTGCCAGAAGACAGTCATGTTCCCCGAAGAGGTGGCCACGAATGAATTGCCCCAAGCACCTCTGTCCCCTGTCAGCCGACGCTTATCCTCCGAACTTACAACGCTTTCTCTCATATACCTCTCACCTCCACTCTTCCACCTAACTCTTGGTCTGCCTCTCCCTTTCTGTCCCTCCACCTCACTCTCGTACATTCTCTTAGTCATTCTCCCACTTCCCATACGTTCCACATGGCCGAACCATCTCCAGGTGTTCCTTTTCATAGGTTCCAGCACATCTACACCGCACTACTCTCTTACTTCTTCAATCGTCTGTCTATCCCTCCATGTAACTTCATATGCACTTCTCAAGTAACTCATTTCCAACCCTCTCATTCTTGATTTGTGCCTCTCCAATAACGTCCATGCTTCACTCCCATATGTCAGTGTCGGGATTACTACACTATTATGCAATGACATTTTCACTTCCATGCTAACCACCTTATTCCTTGTCACTGTTTCAGCGTTCTTACAACCCTCTTCCCATGATGTACCCTCTCCTGCACTTCATCCTCCATACTCCCATCTTTACTCATCACACTGCCCAAGCACTTAGACGAACTGACATTCTCCAAAACCTGACCATTCAACCTCACCTCACACTCTGTGACTGCACCCCGTTCAAAGGCCATAGTCTTACTCTTCTCCGCATTTACCTTCAGGTTCCATTTTTCACACACAGTTCCAAACATATTTACCAGACCCTGTAACTCCCACTCATTATCACTAATTAGAACTGTATGGTCAGCAAACATCAGTACAGGCAATTTGAACTTTTTTACTTCCCTTATCAGGGGTACACCAACATCCACTGATCTTCCTTAAATTTCTTCCATGACTCCATCCATATATATATTGAACAACCGTAGGAACATCACACACCCTTGCTTTAATCCAACATTCAGATCGAAGAACTCGCTCAGTTCAATCGCCACATGCACTGCTGCCTTTGCACCCTCATACATGCTCCTCACCGCTTTCAGCAACTTACTAGCTACTCCATATAGTCCATGAGCCAAGACCCGAATTTTGGGATATCGGTACCACCCGGGGTGACTAATTCTCTTAGGTGTTTTTAGCTTGCTACATGTCTCTAGTTTATGTTTTGATATGATAGCCCTTGCACATTGGTAGCTTAATGGTCGTTATCACTTCTTGAATAGACATACCCTACCGAAAATTCCGAAATTTTTTAAAATGTCAAATTTGGGGACAGGAATGCCTAAATGTCAACAAAATGCATATAGTAATTGTCACATTTAATGCAAGTCCTGTAAATACACACTAAGCATGCCATGGGCTTGTACATACTATTATGGCAAATTACTACTCCTAAATATCATCTACGTCAGACTCGGAATCTGACTGTTGTGCCACCGGCTCTTCTTCAATAGCCTTGTTCTGACATGTCTGTAACCTGCACATGTCCGTGCATTTTAGACCATTGCTGAGGCAAGTACACTTAGGGAGTTCGCATGACCGCACACACTTGCAAGACAGTAGCTGCATAACAGCATCTGGTGCTGGTGAGCCTCGCATCCAGTTGACGGCAAGCTTACCGTCCTCATCTGTCATCCAACCGCAGTCTGTTGGGTTCGCAACAAATGGCTGGCTCTGAAGACTTCTCCTCCAGATCGCAGCCTGGTAGTTTGCACGCAGTGCATGCATGAAGAGGCAGTCCTCACAAGGAGGGAGTTGACTTGACTCTACCTCTCCACGTCTTGCACAGAACAGCTCATACCGAAGCTTGTTTACCTTAGTTGTGTGGGTAGATGGTAGGTACATGTGGCAGGTGATTTCCTGTAGCTTCTCAAAGAGTTCAGGAGACACTTCCCATGAGCGTCCAAGTTCGTGAAAAGCATGCTGGTATGTCTTGTCCATCTTCACCTGCTTGAGTGTCGTCATCTTCCCTCGGCCAGCGAATGCACTGACGGTATCACAGCCTGTAAAGGCATGCATACCAATCAATGAATCACACACGCTGCCTCCCAGTGTGCGGCTCAGTGTGGTGATATCCAGGAATCTTGTCCGGTTCTTCGTCCCGCACTTCTGGAACAGATGGGATGGGATCTTGTGGCACATGCCAAGACACAACACCATGACGTCTGTATCTTCTGCAGTGATGATGACAGACTTGTTCCCAGATTCTGCTGCATGAAGTGCATGGAGAAGAAGGCATGTGTCTGCTTCTTCTTGAGTTGACTTAAGCTCAGGAGCCTCTTCCCACTGCTCTTTGGTGATCTTGAAGCAGCGCTGCTCACATGTGACATACAGCTCCTTGTCCTTGAGCTTCTCCCTGTGCTGTGGTGCCTTCCATTCTTCTACCAAGAACTTGATAAGACTTGCCTTGTTGGAGGAACTACCGAGTAACTTTCTCCACTGCTGGATGTTGTGCCCAGGTTGAATGTTCTTGAAATGAATTCCTGTGCCTGCACTTCTTTTGGCTCGTTCTGCATCCTTGATGGATGTCTCCTTGTAGATATCAAACACAACATCAATGCGCCTGCTCTTAGCACCTTCATGAACAGCGTGACTCAGTGCTGTACCTGCAAGCTGTGAAAAAGTGTTGTCGTTTCCCTTCAGTTTGTGGACCAGGCTCATCCCATCAATTATGGTAGCAGAGGGCTCGGGTATCACTTCTGCAGGAGAAACATTCCTCTCTAACTCCTTTGCGAGGGCAGCCTTGTTGGTCTTGCGGAGAGACCCATCACCGCTGGCAAGTGCCCAAGGCAAAGGCCCCAGGGGATGAGCCAAGACATCACTCATTTTGAGCTTTCTGTTCTCGGCAACAAGGATCATCTGGCCAAATAGGTTCCTGTCAGCCTTTAAGATAACCTCCTTGGCATGGTCTTGTGAACGTGGCTTCATTCTGATGTTAGTGAACGTTCTCAGTTTCGTCTTCGTCATCGTGTCATGAAACTGTATAGTTGGCGTATCGATCTCCAGGCGCTCTTCCTTGAAGGCTTGATATGCATCCTCTCCTATTCTGTAGGCCCCTAGAAGGTCTTTGACAACTTCTGGTGGTGCCATAGTCGCAGTTGACAAACTGACAAGATCTTCTTGCTCTGCGTTGAAGGGGTTCAACCAGCTGGTCTCCATCAGTTGAACTAAAGATTGGACATCAGCCTCATCTCTTCTAATCCTGGGCATCTGTAGGTCTGGGTGGCTGAAGTCAGTATACTTTTGGCCTACTACCATAGTCCTGAGCTGCCTTAAGTACCTGCTGCGATACTCCGATGTCAGGTAGTACCTGGCGACAGCTCCGCCTTTCAGGCTGAAGCCTTTTGTGCCCCCTGGTGTCTGGGTGTCTTTGTTGATCGTCTCTTCGATTGTCTGGTCCACAGGGATCCGTCCAAAGGGATTCTTGCTACCGATCTGGACCGAAAAGCCACCTTCTCTGGTTGAGTTTCCTTATTGCTGCTCTGCGAATCTTCTCATCTGCTCGTAGCTCAACACACTGTATGAGTGGCTCCCTTGTCTTTGTTGTTTTTATGTACTTGCTTGACTTCTCGCAGAAGATACATACTTTGGCATACACCCTGCTAGTACTAGGGGCATCCCTTGATGCCCTCCTCCTGGGGTCGACGCTTGCTGATTCTATCTTGACACCCTTGGCAAGGATAGAATCCAGTGACTTCTTCATTGTAAAGAGACTACGACATTTACGGTGATAATGTATGTGTGGTATTCCTCCTTCTTCAAGGCCCTTGGCTGCTTCCAGGACTGGATCATGCTGCCTGATTTCTGCAGCCCTGAGCAATTTGTTCCAGGAGTCCAAATCCTGTGGTGACACCAGAGCATCGCTGTCATCATCAGAGCAGTGGATGATACAGTCGATCCGTGCTCTCTTCCTCGCAGATGGTTCCATCCTGCCGTCAAACAGTCGACACACACCTGCAAAAAATATCACCATTAAACCATGAACAAACAAACACATTACATGGAAACCACTCTACATATGTTTGCTCCTTCCAATAATAAATTATCCCCAAAATATAACAAAAAATCCCCAAATATGAAATAAACCCCTAAATATGGAGAAACTTGAAATACACATCGGAATAATTCTTGTAGAGAATCAAATAAGCTACAAGAGCTGTTAGAATATATTTTTCAATGTTCCCCATATTTAAGGATTTATTCTAGATTTAGAGGAAAATACCCAAAATATAGAGTATATTCCGAAATATGAGGAAATTTGAAAAATACCTAGGAACAACTCTGGTAGAGAATATAATTCTACATAGGTGTTCAAAGTTTCGCGATGATTGTGTGATGGATTTTAAAGAAAATGAGGAAAACGCCGAGCGTCACGCTAAAAATCTTTATTTTTGGGTAGTGCCCCTATTGCATCAAAAAAATTAGACTAAGCTACCAGTGCGAGAAGGCTATCATATCTTAATGTACTTACAGTCACTCTATAAACATTTTAGTACCATTCGTGTTTAGTCACCCCAGGTGGTACCGATATCTGGCCTGGCTCATGGACTAATATATTCTCAATAATTTCCTGTGACCATCTCTATCAATTTTGTCATAGCTTTCTCCAAGTCCATAAAGGCAGCATACAAGGCAACATATTTCAAGGAGAAAATCTGGTCTACACAAACTCCTCCCTTCCTAAACTCGCTCTGATCCTCACCTACCAATTTCTCCGTTCTCACTCAATTTATCGATCACAACCCTACTGTACATCTTCCCTACTATACTTAGGAGACATAACCCCCTGCGATTACCACACACTTCCCTCTCCCTTTTATCCTTATACAGGTGGACTATCATGCCTGCCTTCCAGTCATCAGGCACACTTCCCTTCTCCCATGCTAGTGTACACATTTTCAATACCATTCAGTCACTATCTCACCACCATACCGCATCTCCCCACACACTCCACGTATTCCTGATGCTTTTCCCATCTTCGCCCTTTTCAAGGACTCACACACTTCTGACCTCCTGCTCCCCACCTTCTCCTTCACTACTTCTCTTCTTCTCCCTCCTATACCCCATCCAACTATGTTTGCCAGTGTTTCATTCCCTACATACCAATCCATATAGTGCCACGCAACCACAATATCCTCGGAGTCCCGGAGGGGGGACCAGAAATTTCCCCATTGGTTTAACCCCTGGCAATGACTCGCTAAAATGCTCTGGACCACCACCTTCTACTCTTACTATAAATTTCTGCAACATTCGTGGTCTTTCCTCTAACTTCCACACTGTAGAACACCACCTCTCTTCTACCAACCCTGATCTTCTCTTTCTCACCTAGGCTAAATGCAGTTGTCTGGGTCTACTGACAGCAAACCCTTCTCTGTATCCTCCTACTATCTCTATCCTAAGTTTCTTGCCAAAGGCAGGTGTTGCATATACAGTACAATATGTACAGCTATATGCAACAATCTTGCTTTCTCTTGTGTTCCCAACTTTGATTCTTCTGAATTCTCAACTCTATGTCAAAAGCTTTCTTTGCACTTTCAAACTAAATATGTATGCGCTGTTTATCTCTTCCCTAATTCTACTGACTTACCAAAATTCTTTGACTTTCCAACTTCTGTAGTGGAAAACATTCTATCCATCTCTTCTTTCACAGAAATCTCCATCATAGGAGATTTCAACGTTCACCACCGCCATTGGCTCTCCTCTCTTTCCACTGAAGAACCTGGTGAACAAGCCTACATCTTTTCTATCCTAAATGACCTAGATCAGTTAGTCCGGCAACCCACCCATATCCCGGATCGCTTCGGAGACCAGCCCAAAATTCTTGACTTATTTCTAACCTCTAATCCTTCCTCTTATACTGGCAATCTTTTCTCTCCTTTGGGCTCCTCTGAACATAAACTTGTCTCTGTCACCTGGCCTATCTCTCTGTGGTACGGCCATCCGATCCCATGGAATGACTTCTGCATCGGTGGCCGAGGACGCTCAGAGAGTGCTGAACGCATTACCGAGGTAATCCTCTCGGTCATGAAAGCATACATCCCATTTTGTCTCTCTCAATCTAATGCAAAAAAGTCTTGGTTTACTCATGCTTGTTCTACTGCGCAATAAGGAGGAAGCATTCAAACGGTACCGACGCCTTAAAACTCAATAATCTCATTCTTTCTATGTTTCTGCCCGGAATCAAGCCAAATCTGTTCTTTGACTTGCCAAGCACTCTTTCATCAATAATAAATGCACTGAACTATCCAACTCTAGCTCTTCCAAAGCTTTCTGGCATCTAATCAAAAACCTCTCCAACAAATTTACTTCCTTGTCATTCCCTCCCCTTTTCCACTCTGATGGCACAACCATCACTGCCACGGACATTAGTTTTAGGGCAGTAGTTCCCTTTCCAATGTTCCCTTACCCACTCTAAACCACTGTTTGGACACTGTCTTGATCCTCAGTGTTTTGGAGGACAAGCATCCTAGAAGGGTCACTAGACCTGTTGTTGCTTGATTTCCTTTGTACTCCTTTTGTACTTCTTCCTCTGACAAAGCTGAACTCTTTGCTAAACTTTTGCCAGAAACTCTATCTTGGATGATTCTGGTGCTATTCCTCCCTCTCCACCCTCCTCTCTTACTGCCTAATATCCTAATCTCTTCTAAAGATGTACTTTCTACCTTCTCTGGGCTTGATACTAAGAAGGCGTATGGTCAGGACGGTGTTCCTCCTGTTGTACTTAAAAACTGTGCTTCCGTGCTGACTCCCTGCCTAGGCAAACTCTTTCGTGTCTGTCGCTCCTCTAACGTCTTTCCTTCTTGCTGGAAGTTTGCTCTCATTCAACCTGTCCCAAAGAAGGGTGACCGCTCTCAAGCCTCCAACTATCGTCCAATTGCTCTCATCTCTTGCATCTCTAAAGATTTTGAAACTATTCTTGCTTCCAAATTTCTTAAGCATATCTCTTCTCATAATCTGCTCTCAGATCGCCAGTATGGCTTCCTTAAGGGTCGCTCTACTGGTGATCTTCTTTCATATCTCACTAAATCTTGGTCATGCTACTTTCGGGACTTCGGTGAGACTTTTTCTGTTGCACTAGACATATCGAAGGCCTTCGATAGAGTCTGGCACAAATCTTTAATTTCCAAACTGCCCTCCTTCGGTTTCTATCCCTCCATCTGTGCCTTTGTCTCTAATTTCCTTTCCGGCCGTTCCATAGCTGCGGTTGTGGACGGCCATCGCTCAATTCCTCATCTTATCAACTCCGGTGTTCCTCAGGTTTCTGTCCTATCTCCTATTCTCTTTCTAATTTTCATAAATTATCTTCTCAACTGTACATCTAGTCCCATTCATTCATATGCAGACGACTCTACTTTACACCACTCAATTAGTTTTCCAGAACGCCCCAGCCAGCAGTCCCTCAAAAGTAAACGTAATGAAGCCATAAAATGCTTATCTTCTGATCTAGCTACTATTTCCAATTGGGGTAGAGAAAACCTTGTTACATTTAATGCTTCCAAAACTCAATTTATCCACCTTACTACCCGTCAGAAACCTCCAGAGGACTATCCCTTATTCTTCAACAATACAAAAAATCAACCCTTCATCTTACCTCAATGTTCTCGGTGTCTCTTTTTCTGCTGCTCTCACTTGGAAAGACCATATTACCAGTCTCGCTAAGGCAGCCTCCCAGAAGCTGGGTGTGCTCAACTTCCTCAAGGGGTTCTTTACCCCTGTGCAGCTACTTGCTCTGTACAGGGGCACAGTGCGTCCTGTAATGAGTATTGTTCACATGTGTGGGGAGGATCCTCTCACACCGCACTCCTAGATAAAGTATAAAGGAAAGCCTTTTGTATCATTAACTCCCGTCCACTCACCAATTCTCTGCAATCTCTCTCTGTTCGCCGCAATGTTGCATCTCTCTCACCATTCTATCGCTACTACAATAATCAGTGTTCCTCGGAGCTTTCCCAGTGTATATCACCTCCTCTACGTAGGGTACGCAGTACCCGCCTTGCAACACAATCCCACCCCTATTCTGTGCAACTCTCCAACCCAAGAGTGAAATGCTATTCCCAGACTTCCTTCTATTCAATTGCTGAGCTCTGGAACTCTCTCCCAGTATCAGTCTTTCCCTCTTCCTATGACTTAATTTGCTTCAAACTCCGTGTGTCCAGGCATTTTAGCTCGAACGTCCCTTGATTTCGGCCCTGTCACTCTTTGAAATCTAGGGAGGCACTCGCTGCAGGCAGTTATGCATTTTGTCTCCCTCATTCACATAGAAAAAGAAAAAAAAGGGGGAGACGGGTCGTTTTTCTGGGCCCCCTTCTTCCTCATGTTTAACTCCATTAGTTTTCAAATTGTAGGACGTTCGGCCCATTAGTTTGGTAATTTTAAGACCTTTTACCCCATTTCTTTGTCAATACTAAGACTTTTCGTGTAATTTTAGATGTAGATGTTTTCCTAGTGAGCGATAAAGAGCCTGAAATTTAAGAGGACAAGGAACATTTAAGAGGAACAGGACATTTAAGAGGAACAGGACATTAAGGAACAGGACATTTAAGAGGAACAGGACATTTAAGAGGAACAGGACATTTAAGAGGAACAGGACATTTAAGAGGAACAGGACATTTAAGAGGAACAGGACATTAAGGAACAGGACATTTAAGAGAACAGGACATTTAAGAGGAACAGGACATTTAAGAGGAACAGGACATTTAAGAGGAACAGGACATTTAAGAGGAACAGGACATTTTGCTATCGAAAATATGTACACATTTATATTGAAGGAGAGTTTGGGTTTTTTTTTTTTAAGCTTGATGGAGGTCTAGCGAGGAAACTAAACAAACTGATATATATATACATATATATATATACATATATATATATACATATAAATGAGGAAATATATACGCCCATCCCCTCTTAAGGGGGGTGACCTGCCTTTTTTGTATTTGTCCTTTTCTCTCTTTCTCTGGCCTGTAACCATTCGGCCCCATTCAGCCAACTATTTTAACACGTTTATCCCCATCTAGGTGTCGATTTCTTCCTGGCGAGCGATAGCGAGCCAGCATTATATGAAGAAATCCGGCTTCGCCGGAGAAATGTTTCTATCGAAAAATGTACAAATTTAGCCTGCTGTCAAGCAAAAATAAAAAGTATGCTGGCTCGCTACCGCTCACCAGTAAAAAAATTGACACCTGGATGAGGATAAACGTCTTAAAACAGTAGGCTGAGTGGGGCCAAATGGATACAAGCCAGAGAAAGATAGAAAAGGACAGAACAAAAACAGGTCACCCCGCTCGGAAGATGAATTAAGGTATTGTTAACCCCTTCTGTACCGGCAACGTTTATTATTATGCTCGGAAGATGAATTAAGGTATTGTTAACCCCTTCTGTACCGCAACGTTTATTATTATGCTCGGAAGATGAATTAAGGTATTGTTAACCCCTTCTGTACCGGCAACGTTTATTATTATGCTCGGAAGATGAATTAAGGTATTGTTAACCCTTCTGTACCGGCAACGTTTATTATTATGCTCGGAAGATATTAAGGTATTGTTAACCCCTTCTGTACCGGCAACGTTTATTATGCTCGGAAGATGAATTAAGGTATTGTTAACCCCTTCTGTACCGGCATCGTTTATTATTATGCTCGGAAGATGAATTAAGGTATTGTTAACCCCTTCTGTTCCGGCAACGTTTATTATTATGCTCGGAAGATGCATTAAGGTATTGTTAACCCCTTCTGTACCGGCAACGTTTTTTACCATTCTATTGTAGCTATATTAACATGATATTGAGTGTTTAAGAAGGATCTGTGGTACTAAATAGGGTAAGTGAGATAGTTCGAAGCGTGTTAATTGCTGGAGGTCTGTTTTAATCTGAATAAAATGATCTAATAGTAGCCAGAATGAAGATAAAATGACGGCAACGGTATTGAAAGGGTTCATTATAGGAAAACACATTTTCCTTCATCTTTCACTTGATGATTCCTGGAACTTGTTGACTCACACACACTGTTACTGCATGATGTTCCTGTCATTCTGGTGTTCAATGAGTTACAACGAAAACAGAGATTGAACATAATACCTATGGACTATATAACCCATTCAGTACCAGAGACGTCCTTTTTATCATATTCTGGCAACTATTAGACGATTTTATTCAGCTTAGAAAAGAGCTCTAGCACAATAATAAGATTTCAAACTATCTCAACCAACCCTATGAACTATCACAGATCCTTCCTAAGCTGCGTCATATCGTCTACATATTGCTAGAATAAAATATAACACACGTCGCTGATACTCAAAGGGTTAAATGTAGAATTAGGTTTGTTGGATGAAGCAAAATACATCTGATGTTTGCTTCGAGGTGGATTTCCGTAAAAAGTTGCATAGTATAAACTATAGACTTATTTCAATTATCGTTTATAACAAGTGCTTGATATACTGGCCAATGCTATATTTATAACAAGTGCTTGATATACTGGCCAATGCTATATTTATAACAGTGCTTGATATACTGGCCAATGCTATATTATAACAAGTGCTTGATATACTGGCCAATGCTATATTTATAACAAGTGCTGATATACTGGCCAATGCTATATTTATAACAAGTGCTTGATATACTGGCCAATGCTATATTTATAACAAGTGCTTGATATACTGGCCAATGCTATTTTAACAAGTGCTTGATATACTGGCCAATGCTATATTTATAACAAGTGCTTGATATACTGGCCAATGCTATATTTATAACAAGTGCTTGATATACTGGCCAATGCTATATTTATAACAGTGCTTGATATACTGGCCAATGCTATATTTATAACAAGTGCTTGATATACTGGCCAATGCTATATTTATAACAAGTGCTTGATATACTGGCCAATGCTATATTTATAACAAGTGCTTGATATACTGGCCAATGCTATATTAACAAGTGCTTGATATACTGGCCAATGCTATATTTATAACAAGTGCTTGATATACTGGCCAATGCTATATGTATAACAAGTGCTTGATATACTGGCAATGCTATATTTATAACAAGTGCTTGATATACTGGCCAATGTGCTTGATATATGGCCAATCTATTTATACAAGTGCTTGATATACTGGCCAATGCTATATTTAAACAAGTGCTTGATATACTGGCCAATGCTATATTTATAACAAGTGCTTGATATACTGGCCAATGCTATATGTATAACAAGTGCTTGATATACTGGCCAATGCTATATTTATAACAAGTGCTTGATATACTGGCCAATGCTATATTTATAACAAGTGCTTGATATACTGGCCAATGCTATATTTATAACAAGTGCTTGATATACTGGCCAATGCTATTTTATAACAAGTGCTTGATATACTGGCCAATGCTATATTTATAACAAGTGCTTGATATACTGGCCAATGCTATATTTATAACAAGTGCTTGATACTGGCCAATGCTATATTTATAACAAGTGCTTGATATACTGGCCAATGCTATATTTATAACAAGTGCTTGATATACTGGCCAATGCTATATTTATAACAAGTGCTTGATATACTGGCCAATGCTATATTTATAACAAGTGCTTGATATACTGGCCAATGCTATATGTATAACAAGTGCTTGATATACTGGCCAATGCTATATTTATAACAAGTGCTTGATATACTGGCCAATGCTATATTTATAACAAGTGCTTGATATACTGGCCAATGCTATATTTATAACAAGTGCTTGATATACTGGCCAATGCTATATTTATAACAAGTGCTTGATATACTGGCCAATGCTATTTATAACAAGTGCTTGATATACTGGCTATATTTAACAAGTGCTTTGATATACTGGCCAATGCTATATTTATAACAAGTGCTTGATATACTGGCCAATGCTATATTTATAACAAGTGCTTGATATACTGGCCAATGCTATATTATAACAAGTGCTTGATATACTGGCCAATGCTATATTTTATAACAAGTGCTTGATATACTGGCCAATGCTATATTTATAACAAGTGCTTGATATACTGGCCAATGCTATATGTATAACAAGTGCTTGATACTGGCCAATGCTATATTATAACAAGTGCTTGATATACTGGCCAATGCTATATTTATAACAAGTGCTTGATACTGGCCAATGCTATATTTATAACAAGTGCTTGATATACTGGCCAATGCTATATTTATAACAAGTGCTTGATATACTGGCCAATGCTATTTATAACAAGTGCTTGATATACTGGCCAATGCTATTTATAACAAGTGCTTGATATACTGGCCAATGCTATATTTATAACAAGTGCTTGATATACTGGCCAATGCTATATTTATAACAAGTGCTTGATATACTGGCCAATGCTATATTTATAACAAGTGCTTGATATACTGGCCAATGCTATATTTATAACAAGTGCTTGATATACTGGCCAATGCTATATTTATAACAAGTGCTTGATATACTGGCCAATGCTATATTTATAACAAGTGCTTGATATACTGGCCAATGCTATATTTATAACAAGTGCTTGATATACTGGCCAATGCTATTTTCATTGTCAGCAGAATGAGGACAACTTTCAATATTTACATTAACTTTGCCTTTGGAATTTAGGAGTATCTAGTTATGCATTAGACAAAGTTCATTCATTAGCATCGTTCAGACCAGGAATATAAGCAGCTATTGACTTGAGTATCACTGCCCCCATCATTAGTAGAACACACCGAGTATACCTGCCGCAGTGCATAATCTTGACCATGAGGTTATAAGCCTAAGCTATTGACTTGAGTATTATCACTGCCCCCATCATTAGTAGAACACCGAGTATACCTGCCGCAGTGAATGAATCTTGACCATGAGTTATAAGCAGCTAAGCTATTGACTTGAGTATTAACTGCCCCCATCATTAGTAAAACACACTGAGTATACCTGCCGCAGTGCATGAATCTTGACCATGAGGTTATAAGCAGCTAAGCTATTGACTTGAGTATTATCACTGCCCCCATCATTAGTAGAACACACCGAGTATACCTGCCGCAGTGAATGAATCTTGACAGAGGTTATAAGAGCTAAGCTATTGACTTGAGTATCACTGCCCCCATCATTTATAGAACACACCGAGTATACCTGCCGCAGTGCATGAATCTTGACCATGAGGTTATAAGCAGCTAAGCTATTGACTTGAGTATTATCACTGCCCCCATCATTAGTAGAACACCGAGTATACCTGCCGCAGTGCATGAATCTTGACCATGAGGTTATAAGCAGCTAAGCTATTGACTTGAGTATTATCACTGCCCCCATCATTAGTAGAACACACCGAGTATACCTGCCGCAGTGCATGAATCTTGACCATGAGGTTATAAGCAGCTAAGCTATTGACTTGAGTATTATCACTGCCCCCATCATTAGTAGAACACACCGAGTGTACCTGCCGCAGTGCATGAATCTTGACCATGAGGTTATAAGCAGCTAAGCTATTGACTTGAGTATTATCACTGCCCCCATCATTAGTAGAACACACCGAGTATACCTGCCGCAGTGCATGAATCTTGACCATGAGGTTATAAGCAGCTAAGCTATTGACTTGAGTATTATCACTGCCCCCATCATTAGTAGAACACACCGAGTATACCTGCCGCAGTGCATGAATCTTGACCATGAGGTTATAAGCAGCTAAGCTATTGACTTGAGTATTATCACTGCCCCCATCATTAGTAGAACACACCGAGTATACCTGCCGCAGTGCATGAATCTTGACCATGAGGTTATAAGCAGCTAAGCTATTGACTTGAGTATTATCACTGCCCCCATCATTAGTAGAACACACCGAGTATACCTGCCGCAGTGCATGAATCTTGACCATGAGGTTATAAGCAGCTAAGCTATTGACTTGAGTATTATCACTGCCCCCATCATTAGTAGAACACACCGAGTATACCTGCCGCAGTGCATGAATCTTGACCATGAGGTTATAAGCAGCTAAGCTATTGACTTGAGTATTATCACTGCCCCCATCATTAGTAGAACACACCGAGTATACCTGCCGCAGTGCATGAATCTTGACCATGAGGTTATAAGCAGCTAAGCTATTGACTTGAGTATTATCACTGCCCCATCATTAGTAGAACACACCGAGTATACCTGCCGCAGTGCATGAATCTTGACCATGAGGTTATAAGCAGCTAAGCTATTGACTTGAGTATTATCACTGCCCCCATCATTAGTAGAACACACCGAGTATACCTGCCGCAGTGCATGAATCTTGACCATGAGGTTATAAGCAGCTAAGCTATTGACTTGAGTATTATCACTGCCCCCATCATTAGTAGAACACACCGAGTATACCTGCCGCAGTGCATGAATCTTGACCATGAGGTTATAAGCAGCTAAGCTATTGACTTGAGTATTATCACTGCCCCCATCATTAGTAGAATACACCGAGTATACCTGCCGCAGTGCATGAATCTTGACCATGAGGTTAGGCAACTGGTGAGCAAGAGGGAGGTGAGAAGATTGATTAGCTTCAGGGAGAAGGGAGGATTTATCATTTAACATTTTTAGTGGGGGATGGGCGTGTTTATTTGCTTATCTATTTATCTGTTTATGATGTTTTAGTATCCTCCCTAGACCTCCATCAAGCTTTAAAATATCACCCCAAGGAGCCCCTTCCAGATAGTTGTTTACCACTATATTACAGGCTCACTATCGCTCGCCAGGAAAATAATCGACTCATAAATTGTACGAAAGGTCTTAATGTTAAAACAGAAATGGGGTGCAAGGTCATAAATTCCTCAAACTAATGGTCCGAATGTCATACAATCTGAAAACTAATGGGGCTGAACGTGAGAAAGAAGGGAGGCCAGAAAACCCAACAATGGAAATCAATAGTCCCCCCAAAACCTTAAGGGGAGATGGTCGTTTGTTCTGCCCTTTCTCCCTCATGCTTAGCCCCTTTAATTTTCAGATTTTAAGATATTCAACCCATTAGTTTATCGATTTTAAGACATTTCGCCCCTTTTCTTTTTTCAGTATTAAGACTTTTCGTGTCATTTAGGTGTCGATTTTTTGCTAGCGAGCGATAGTGATAGCTGCATTTAGAAGGACCCCCTTCTACCTCATGCTTGATATCTAGTTTTGAGATTTTATGACGTTCGGCCGATTAGTTCGGTGATTTTAAAGGTGGAGGTGCATGGGTTGAGATAAACATGGAATGATAATCGCCAAGCTGTACATAATTTTCTTGCAAAATGCAATGGCACCGAAATAATTATTAACAATGGTATAAAGGATTTTGTGGATCGTCTATACCGGGCCTGTGACGTCACAGGAGTGTAATTCCACCATCCAGTCTAGGATAAGGATACTGGTGTGACGTCATTATGACGTCACAGGCCCGGTATAGACGATCCGCAAAATCCTTTATACCACTGTTAATAATTATTTCAGTGACATTGCATTTTACAAGATAATTATATGCAGGTTGGCGATTATTTTTCCATATTTACCTCAACCCATGCACCCCCACCTTTAAGACCTTACACCCAATTTCTTTGTCAATTTTAATACCTTTCGTGTCATTTAGGCGTCGACTTTTTTCCTTGCGAGTGATAGCGAGCCTGTAATTTTAGAAGGAACTGGTCTTCAGCCAGGACATTTTTCTACCGAAAAATGTACACATTTATCTTGAAAGGGGGTTTAGGGAGTGCTTTTCTAAGCTTGATGGGGGTCTAGGTAGAAAACTAAAAGAATAATTTAAAGATAAATACATTAGCCGATAAATACGCCTATCCCCCCTTAATTGGTCAGGTAATGGGATATGACAGTTCATTTAAGTATTTGGACAGTGTGATGAGTTAACCCTTACAGTACCGGTGACGTCTCTTTTATTTGATTCCAGCTACATTTAGAAGATTGTATGGAGCTTAGGAAAGATATATGGTAGATAATAGGATTAATTGAAATAGTCTGTGGCATTTTAATTTATAGACGTCCTTCAAAAGATGAATAAAACCGTCTAATAGTGTCCAGAATATTCAGTAAATGGGTTAATATTGGAGTGTGGAGGGTGAAGTGCGAGAGAGAGTATCAACAGGGAAAGAAAGGTGAATATGAAAGTAAAGAAATCACTGCATGATACTATGGTAATCCCAACATACTGTAGACGTATGGGAGTGAAGCATGGACGTTGTTGGAGAGACATAATTCAAGAGCAAGAGGGTTCGAAAATGATCACATGAGAAGCGTTATTAGAGTTACTTGGAAAGATAAACAGATTAAAGAAGAAGTGCATGGAGTTTTGGTGTGGATGTAAATGTGATGGGGGAGTGTGAAGAGGAACTCCTTGAAGTGGTTCGGGCATGTCGCTTCCAATGCTTCCAAAACCCAATTTCTCTATTTAGCTACCCGTCAAGAACTCCCACAGGACTATCCCTTATATTTCAACAATACAAAAATCAACCCCTCATCTTCTCTTAGTATTAATATTGTCTCTTTTTCTTCAGATCTCTCTTGGAAAGACCATATTACCACTCTTGCTAAAACAGCTTCCCAGAAGCTGGATGTGCCCTACTGCCTCCGGGGGTTCTTTACTCCTGCACAGCTTCTTACTCTGTACAGGGGCACAGTGCGCCCTTGTATCGAGTATTGTTCGCAATCTCTCTCTCTGCGCCGCAATGCTGCATCTCTCTCACTATTCTATTCCTATTACAATAATCAGTGTTCCTCAGAGCTCTCTCAGTGTATACCACCTCCTCTACATAGGGTGTGTAGCACCGTCTTGCAACACAATCCAAGCCCTACTCTGTGCAACTCTCCAACCCAAGAGTCAAACAATGCTCCCAATCTTTTTTCTATTTAACAGCTGAGCTCTAGAACTCTCTCCCTGAATCCATCTTTCCCTCATCCTATTAACTAAATTGCTTCAAACTCTGTGTGTCCAGACATTTTGGCTTGAATATTCCTTGATTTTGACCCTCTCACTCTTTCAACTCTGAGGGAGGTACTCCTCACAGGCAGTTATGCCTTTTGTCTCCCTCATTCACATATATAAAAACAAAATGTCCAGCGCATGGGGAATGAGAGGATGACTTAACGGGAGAAGGGTATAGTTTTTGGTCGATATTTTAATTTATAAAATATTTGTATAGTTTCCCCTCTAGACATCTATCATAACATCCCCAAAGATCCCCCTTCTAGATAAATTTGTAAATTTATCGGTAGAAAATATTTCCGGCGGCCGGAGGCTGCTCCCACAAATTCAGGTTTGCTATCAATCGCCATGAAATTTTTTAAACCTAAATGTCACGAAAAGTCTTAATATTGACAAAGAAATGGGTCAAAAGATCTTAAAATCGCCAAACTAATGCGGCCGAACGTCTAAATACCTGAAACCATATGGGGCTAAACATGAGGAAGAAGGGGGACCAGGAAAACCAAATACTTCCCCTTAACGAGCATATGAGAGTGAGGCGCAAGGTCAGAGAGGGAAATGCAGACCAAGAAAGAAGCGGAGAGATGGAGTTGAGAGGCATATGAAGGAAAGTGGTGTTATGGAAGAGCTCCGGCTGACGGGTGAAAGAGGTGCGTGGAGGCACTTCATTCGTGACCACTCCCTCGGGAATAAATACATATAACAATAGATAAATATATGGGGAGATTGTAGGAACCAATCGATCAGGGCTAGACCCAGGTGAGGTTATAGGCCTGTGATAAAGAGTCGCTGGAACTCCTGTTTCATTTGCTTGGCCTCTCTTATTGATTTTCTTTGTGCCTCATTTACACTGAGAGCAATCCAGCTAGCTCTCACAAATACCTCCTCCTCCTATCCACTTCTCTACACTGAACATGCACACCACACTTCATTCCTCCCACAAAATTACCTGGACCTCGGCCTGTTACTCTTTCTATTAATTTCTGCAACATTCGCAGACTTTCTTCTAATTTTCACTCTGTTGAAAACCATCTCTCCTCCTACAAACCTGATCTTCTTTTCCTCACCGAAACTCAGATGTCTGTAGCATCATCCAGCAGCCCCTTTTCTGTATCCTCCTACTTTCTCTATCCTAGTGTCAAAGCCAAAGGCGGATGTTGTGCATATGTGCACAACAAACTCACTTGCTCTCGTGTTCCCGATTTCGACTCCTCTGAATTCTCAACTTTATGGCTCAAACTTTCCTGTCATTCTCTTACTAAATATTTCTGTGCTGTCTATCTTTCCCCTAACTCTACCAACTTTCCCAACTTCTTTGACTATCTAAACTCTACAGTGGAACACATTCTATCCATTTCTCCTTTCTCAGAAATCTCCATCTTAGGAGATTTCAACGTTCACCACCGCCAATGGCTCTTCTCTCACACTACTGATCCACCTGGTGAACAAGCCTACATCTTTTCTATCCTAAATGACCTAGAGCAGTTAGTTCAGCAACCAACCCGTGTCCAGGATCGCCTCGGAGATCGGCCCAACATTCTTGACTTGTTTCTAACTTCTAACCCTTCTTCTTATACTGTCAATCTTTTCTCTCCTTAGGGCTCCTCCGACCATAAACTTATCTCTGTCACCTGTCCTATTTCTCCAGTAAGGCCACCCGATCCTCCCAGCCGGCGGCGCTTGTGGCACTTTTGCGCTGCCGACTGGGAGGCTCTCCGGCAGTACTTCTTTGATTTCCCACGGAGAGTGCTGAACGCATTACCGAGGTAATCCTATCGAGCATGGAAGCATACATTCCATTCTCTTTCTCTCAGACTAATGCTAAAAATCTTGGTTTACTCACGCCTGTTCTACTGCTGTCCGCAATAAGGAGGAAGCATTCAAACGGTACCGATGCTTTAAAACTCAAGACTCTCATTCTTCCTATGTTTCTGCCCGGAATCAAGCCAAATCTGTTCTTCGACTTGCCAAGCACTCTTTCATCAATAATAAATGCACTGAACTATCCAACTCTAGCTCTTCCCAAGCTTTCTGGCATCTAGCCAAAAACCTCTCCAACAATTTATCTTCCTCGTCTTTCCCTCCCCTTTCCCATTCTGATGGCACAACCATCACTTCTTCCTCTGACAAAGCTAAACTCTTTGCTCAAACTTTAGCTAAAAACTCCACCTTGGAAGATTCCGGTGCTATTCCTCCCTCTCCACCCCCTCTCTCTTACTTATGCCTAATATCCTAATCTCTTCTAAAGATGTACTTTCTACCCTCTCTAGGCTTAATACTAAGAAGGTGTACGGTCCAGACGGTGTTCCTCCTGTTGTACTAAAAAACTGTGCTTCCGTGCTGACTCCCTGCCTAGGCAAACTCTTTCGTCTCTGTTTATCCTCTAACGTCTTCCCTTCATGCTGGAAGTTTGCTCTCATTCAACCTGTCCCAAAGAAGGGTGACCGCTCTCAACCCTCCAACTATCGTCCAATTGCTCTCATCTCTTGTATTTCTAAAGTTTTTGAAACTATTCTTGCTTCCAAATTTCTTAAGCATTTCTCTTCTCATAATCTGCTCTCAGATCGCCAGTATGGCTTCCTTAAGGGTCGCTCTACTGGTGATCTTCTTTCATATCTTACTAACTCTTGGTCATCCTCCTTTCGGGACTTCGGTGAGACTTTTTCTATTGCACTAGACATATCGAAAGCCTTCGATAGAGTCTGGCACAAATCTTTAATTTCTAAACTACCCTCCTTCGGTTTCTATCCCTCCATCTGTGCCTTTGTCTCTAATTTCCTTTCTGGCCATTCCCTAGCTGCGGTTGTGGACGGCCATCTCTCACTTCCTCACCCTATAAACTCCGGTGTTCCTCAGGGCTCTTTCCTATCTCCTATTCTCTTTCTAATTTTTATAAATGATCTTCTCAACTGTACCTCAATTCCCATCCATTCATACGCAGACGGCTCAACCTTACACTATTCCATTAGTTTTTCAGAACGCCCAAGCCAGCAATTCCTCAACGACAAATGGAATGAAGCCATAGAACTCTTAAATTCTGATCTAACTACTATCTCCAATTGGGGCAGAGAAAACCTTGTTACCTTTAATGCTTCCAAAACCCAATTTCTCCATATATCTACCCGTCAGGAACTTCCAGC
Source organism: Paralithodes platypus (assembly GCA_032716605.1). Taxonomy (NCBI): domain Eukaryota; kingdom Metazoa; phylum Arthropoda; class Malacostraca; order Decapoda; family Lithodidae; genus Paralithodes; species Paralithodes platypus. The sequence goes on along the minus strand of CM064571.1, from coordinate 3,317,297 downwards.
GGACTATCCCTTATTCTTCAACAATACAAAAATCAATCCTTCATCTTCTCTCAATATTCTTGGTGTCTCTTTTTCTTCTGCTCTCAGTTGGAAGGACCATATTATCAGTCTTGCTAAGGCAGCCTCCCAGAAGCTGGGTGTGCTCAACCGCCTTAGGGGGTTCTTTACCCCTGCACAGCTTCTTGCTCTGTACAGGGGCATAGTGCTTCCTTGTATTGAGTATTGTTCACATGTGTGGGGAGGTTCCTCTCACACCGCTCTCCTAGGCAAAGTTGAAAGGAAAGCCTTTCGTATCATTAACTCCCGTTCACTCACCAATTCTCTGCAATCTCCCTCTCTCCCCCGCAATGTTGCATCTCTCTCGCTATTCTATCGCTACTATACTAATCAGTGTTCCTCAGAGCTTTCCCAGTGTGTACCACCTCCTCTACGTAGGGCACGTGGTACCCGCCTTGCAACACAATCCCACCCCTACTCTGTGCAACTCTCCAACCCAAGAGTGAAATGTTACTCTCAAACTTTCTTCTATTCAACAGCTGAGCTCTGGAACTCTCTCCCAGAATCAGTCTTACCCTCTTCCTATGACCTAAATTGCTTCAAACTCCGTGTGTCCAAGCACTTTGGCTCGAACGTCCCTTGATTTTGGCCCTGTCACTCTTTCAAGTATGGGGGAGGCACTCGCTATAGGCAGTTCTGCCTTTTGCCTCCCTCACTCATATAGAAGAAAAAAATAGATTAGCCAGATTGTTTAATATTATCCTTCAATATTACTTTCAATAATCAACGTAAAATGGTGTTGTATACAAAAGTATTATTAATAAATGGTCACATATAATTCTAGGTACAGATCTCTACTTATTTATATATTTTACAAACATCACCTACATAATGTATTTGCTTTGGAAAATTTACTGCATCCAGGAGTTATTACATATTTCATAGAATCGTCAGTGTTGTAATGCTAGAATTGAGGAGATAATTATAAATTGCCTTTAAAGCGGCTAAAAAGTCGTACCGGATAGCAAGGGTAAGTGTAAGTAAAGGTTAGGAAATGCTCACAAGGAAAGTGTTTATGCAGTATAGAATTAAATGGGTCTGAAAGCAAAATTACACTTCTATACCTACTGATTTTATACACATCCATTCATTCATTCATGCGTCCTACTGCATGTCGCACAAGGCGACTAATAGGGGGAATGGGGTTAGATTGTAGGCACCAATCGAACAGGGCTATACCCAGGAGAGGCTGTAGGCATTTGATAAGGAGTTGCTGAAACTCCTGTTTCATTTGCTTGGCCTCTCTTACTGATTCCCTTTGTGACTCACTTACACTGAGAGTAGTCCAGCATGCTCTCACAAACACCTCCTCCTCCTATTTACTTCACTACACTTAACATGCACACCACACTTCCTCCTTCAAAATGATTTAAAAATTATTAACACAGGCCCAGCCTCGGAGTCCCAAGGGCGGAGCATTTAGAGGGGTCGTCAGGGGAAGGTCGGACAGGTGTGGGGGCAATTATGGTCCCCCCGGACCATGGCCTGTCACTCTTACTATCAACTTTTGCAATATTCGTGGCCTTTCCTCTAATTTTCACTCAGTCAAACACCATCTCTCCTCCTACAACCCTGATCTTCTTTTCCTCACCGAAACCCAGGTATCTGAGACAACTTCCAGCAGTCCCTTCTCGGTATCCTCCTACTCTCTCTATCCTAGTTTTCAAAGCCAAAGGCGGATGTTGTGCATGCATGCACAACAAACTCACTTGCTCTCATGTTCCCGATTTCAACTCCTCTGAATTCTCAAATTTATGGCTCAAACTATCCTGTCATTTTCATACTAAATGTTTCTGTGCTGTCTATCTTTCTCCTAACTCTACCAACTTTCCCTAATTCGTTGACTATCTAAACTCTAAAGTGGAACACATTCTATCCATCTCTCCCTTCTCTGAAATCTCCATCTTAGGAGATTTCAATGTTCACCAACCCCAATGGCTATCCTCTCACACTACTGACCAACCTGGTGAACAAACTTACATTTGTTCTATCATATATGACCTAGAGCAGCTGGTCCAGAAACCCACCCATATCCCGGATCGCTTCGGAGATCGGCCCAACATTCTTGATTTATTTATGACTTCTAACCCTTCTTCTTATACTGTCAACCTTTCTCTCCTTTGGGCTCCTCCGACCATAAACTTATCTCAGTCACCTGTCCTATCTCTTCAGTACGGCCAACCGATCCTCCCAGCCGGCGGCGCTTGTGGCACTTTGGCGCTGCCGAATAGGAGGCTCTCCAGCAGTACTTCTTTGATTTCCCATGGAATGACTTCTGCTTTCGTGGCCGAGGACCCTCGGAGAGTGCTGAACGCATTACTGAGGTATTCCTCTCGGGCATACAAGCGTACATCCCGTTTCTTTCTCTCAGTCTAATGCAAAAAAATCTTGGTTTACTCACGGTTGTTTTGCTGATGTCCACAAAAAGGAGGAAGCGTTCAAACGGTACCGACGCTTTAAAACTCAAGAATCTCATTCTTCCTATGTTTCTGCCCGGAATCATGCCAAATCTGTTCTTCGACTTGCCAAGCACTCTTTCATCAATAATAAATGCACTGAACTATCCAACTCTAGCTCTTCCAAAGCTTTCTGGCATCTAGCCAAAAACCTCTCCAACAATTTTTCTTCCTCATCTTTCCCTCCCCTTTTCCACTCTGATAGCACAACTATCACTTCTTCCTCTGACAAAGCTGAACTCTTCGCTCAAACATTTGCTAGAAACTCCACCTTGGATGATTCCGGTGCTATTCCTCCCTCTCCACCCCCCCTCTCTCCTACTTATGCCTAATATCCTAATCTCTTCTAAAGATGTACTTTCTACCCTCTCTAGGCTTTATTCTAAGAAGGCGTACGGTCCGGACAGTGTTCATCCTGTTGTACTCAAAAACTGTGCTTCCGTGCTGACCCCCTGCCTAGGCAAACTCTTTCGTCTCTGGTTCTCCTCTAACGTCTTCCCTTCTTGCTGGAAGTTTGCTCTCATTCAATCTGTCCCAAAGAAGGGTGACCGCTCTCAACCCTCCAACTATCGTCCAATTGCTCTTATCTCTTGTATCTCTAAAGGTTTTGAAACTATTCTTGCTTCCATATTTCTTAAGCATTTCTCTTATAATCTGGTCTCAAATTGCCAGTATGTCTTCCTTAAGGGTCGCTCTACTGGTGATCTTTCAAATCTTACTGAATCTTGGTCATCCAACTTTCGGGATTTCGGTGAGACTTTTTCTGTTACACTAGACATATCGAAGGCCTTCGATAGAGTCTGGCACAAGTGTATAATTTACAAACTACCCTCCTTCGGTTTCTATCCTTCAATCTGTGCCTTTGTCTCTAATTTCTTTCCGGCCGATCCATAGCTGTAGTTGTGGGCGGCCATCGCTCACTTCCTCATCCTATAAACTCCGGTGTTCCTCAGGATTCTGTCCTATATCCTATTCTCTTTCGTTTTTTCATAAATGATCTTCTCAACTGTACATCCAGTCCCATCCATTCATATGCAAACGACTCTACCTTACACTACTCAATTAGTTTTCCAGAACGCCCCAGCCAGCAGTCCCTCAAAAACAAAAGTAATGAAGCAATACAACGCTTATCTTCTGGTCTAGCTACTATTTCCAATTGGGGTAGAGAAAACCTTGTTGCATTTAATGCTTCCAAGACCCAATGTATCCATCTTACTACCAGTCAGGAACCTCCAGAAGACTATCTCTTATTCTTCAACAATACAAAAGTCAATCCTTCATCTTCTCTCAATATTCTCGGTGTCTCTTTTTCTTCTGCTCTCACTTGGAAGGACCATGTTACCAGTCTTGCTAAAGAAGCCTCCCAAAAGCTGGGTGTGGTCAACCGCCTCAAGGGCTTCTTTACCCCTATTCAGCTTCTTGCTCTGTACAGGGGCACAGTGCATCCTTGTATTGAGTATTGTTCACATGTGTGGGGAGGATCCTCTCACACCGCACTCCTAGACAAAGTAGAAAGGAAAGCCTTTCGTATCATTAACTCCGGTCCACTCACCAACTCTCTGCAATCTCTCTCTCTTCGCCGCAATGTTGCATCTCTCTCGTTATTCTATCGCTACTATAATAATCAGTGTTACTCGGACCTTTCCTAGTGTATACCACCTCCTCTACATAGAGTAAGTAGTACCCGCCTTGCAACACAATCCCACCCCTACTCTGTGCAACTCTCCAACCCAAGAGTGAAACACTATTCCCACACTTTCTTTTATCCAACTGCTGAGCTGTGGAACTCTCTCCCAGAATCAGTCTTACCCTCTTCCTATGACTCAAATTTCTTCAAATTCCGTGTGTCCAGGCATTTTAGCTCGAACGTCCCTTGATTTTGGCCCTGTCACTCTTTCAACTGTGAGAGAGGCACTCACTGCAGGCAGGTATGCCTTTTGTTTCCCTCATTCACATAACAAAACAAACAAATACTAATCCAATCTCCATCAGATGATCGTCCAGTCTCTTCTTACCCGTATCAATTGAATCTACCACCTCTCTTGGTACAGAGAGAGAGAGAGAGAGAGAGAGAGAGAGAGAGAGAGAGAGAGAGAGAGAGAGAGAGAGAGAGAGAGAGAGAGAGAGAGAGAAAGAGAGAGAGAGAGAGGTATACAGACTCTCGAAGAGAATGGAGCAGAGACAGTCGTTAACTAAAGATAGTATCTTAGATGCCAAGAAAGGACGTTCATATTTAGTGCATACTCTAGTGGAGGAAAAGTAAATACAATTGAGGGATTAGAAATAATAACTTTATCCATGTTAACTACCCGTCGTAATCTTCCACGAGACTATCAACTATTCTTCAACAATACACAAATCAACCCTTCATCTTTTCTCAATATTCTTGGTGTATGGTTTTCATCCAACCTTTTATGGAAAGATCATACAGTATTACCACTCTTGCTAGGACGCTTCCCAGAAGTTAAGTGTGCTCAACCGTCTCCATGGGTTCTTCCTCTGTGGGTCAAAGTGCGCTATCGTATTGAGTATTGTTTGCATGTGTGGGGAAGTTCCACCCATAATGCAATTATTGCCTCATCAACTCACTTCTTACAAGTTCTCTATAATCTCTTTCTACATGCCACAATGTTGCATTTCTTCCACTCTCCTATCACTATTACAACAATCAGTGTTCTGCAGAGCTCCCTCAGTGCATACCCCATCCCTTGCGGTGAGGTTCCCGCCTTTCAACACAGTCCCACTCTTATTCTGTCCAGCTCTCCAACCCAGGAATTAGCAAATATCCTGTCTTTCTTCTACTCAACAAGTGAACTACAAAACTCTCTCCCTCAATCAATTTTTCCTTCATCGTATGACTTAAGCTGTTTTAAACTGTGTGTGTCCAGGCATTATGACCCCAACGTTCCTTGAATTTGGCTCTCTGTCGCTCTTTAGGGGAGACACTCGTTACAGGAAGCCTGCCTTTTGTCTCCTTCATACACATAGACAAATTAAAAAATATATCAAACTGATGACAGAGAAATCCAATGACTGAGGAGTGAAGCGAAGCCTTAAGGGGATAGTGTATATTGTTGGTCGCTTTATTGATTTACTTATTGTTTTTTTAATTTCCTCGCTAGACCTCCATCAAGCTTAAAACAAATACCCCCTACAACCCTCTTCATGATACATTTGTAAATTTTTCGGTAGAAAAATGTCCCGACCGAAGGCCGATTCCTAAAAATACAGGCTCGCTATCGCTCGCCAGGTAAAAATCGACACTAAATGGCACGACAGGTTCAAATATTGACACAACAATGGGGTGAAAGGTCTTAAAATCGCCAAATATTCCGATGCGGATAGTTAACTCACAGAAGATCCGATGACGCATTTATGTTCTGATTTGTGGCTATTATTAGTCGATATTCTTTAGAGTAACAAGGGTAAATGGTCAAAAGTCAAAAGGTTAATTGAGACAGTCTTTACCCTTTTCATTCCCACAGATCCTTCCTAAGCTGTAAAATATCGTCTACTAATAGCCAGTATATACTGTCAAAACGCGTTATAATCCTCAGACACCAATACTACAGCATTTGGGAATAGTTTCATCAGGAGGTATGTGAGTGAAAGAATAAAGAAGACTGCTGGGAAGAGTCGGAGAATGAACACATGAATTACAACTTGGGGAAAAGAAAGTACATTTTTTAATATTTTAGTCAAATAAGTTGTCGAAGATAATATTTACAAATGTACATAATGAGGATGTTTAATAGAATGGGTGCTCCTGAAAATCCAATTACGAAATATAAATATTGGCTATTAAGTAAAAGATGATAAAAATTGATGAACTGGTAAAAGTAGGTATAACACTGTCATATGCAATACGTTTAAAACAACCAGGTGCACCTAGATACAAATATAACAAACAACTATCAAACAAAACATCAAACCGAGGGGGAAGGCGAAAGAGGGATGTCATATTCGGTGTTGATATCGCAGAGTTTTAGAGGACTGTTGCCTCTAGCAAAGGTGTGTGATAAACACACCAAGGACCAAGTGCTTTAGTGTCTCACAGTTGGAGGATTTGTATATACAGTATATATATATATACTGTATATAAGCCACTGAGGATCCACCAAGTGGAGAAATGCATTTGGCAAAATTTTAAATAGTGGCAGCATTCTTTTAATAATTATGACTACAGATTAGAGATCTTATAAAGGGACTTCATTCTAAAAGCACAGTTTATAGTTTTCTTTGTATTCCTCTGTTTTTAAGCACTGAAAGAAGTTTGTCTTTTAATTTATGTTCCTGGCAGACATTTTTAAGTTATTATGTACTGTATTCCTATATTTTTATTGTAAGCACTGAAATCTTCGCAAGAACTTTTAATCTTTTTATTAATTTTCCTGGCTCCTGCTTGCAGACACCAACCGTTTGGAGGGTCTGTATTTTAATAAGCACGTATATTTAGAATGTTTCAAACATTCTAACAGTATTTTATGATAAAGTTTTATTTTTCTTTGCTACTAATATTGTTGTTGTTGTTGTTGTTGTTCCCCAAGCTGCCTGGCCGAACAGCCCCAAGGCCCCGAGCAAGGCCAAGGCCATAACCGAGCGCCCCCACAGAACCCTCCCCGCCGACCACAATAAAGGGGTGACCGAAGCCACTCCATGGCGGCGAGCTTGAGGAGGGTGCGGAAACGCCCGGGAAACCAAAGCCCCACCCAGGGCCCTTGTGCCCCTCAGCAATTATGAAGAGAAAGTTGAGGGGCAAGGGAAAAATGTGACGCTTTAGCTTCCAATCTTGGTAGATTGGGAGGTCAATCCACGTTAGAGACGCCGTCACTTGAGATCTAGAAAATATATAAGTAAAAGGAACAGTCAGAGTAAGCTATGGGTATGGCAGAGATGCTCAGTTCTCACTCTGATAGACCAGCCCATCACCACATGACTAGAACCCAATCCTCTCAGCATCAGCTAGGAAAGGCCCTAGAAAGCCGCCTTTGGCGGGGGGATAGCTCCCCTATTTCAACCCTTTTCGGGGTTGGGCACCCGCCATTTTCGGGGTTGGGCACCCGCCAATATAACTAATATTGTTATATATATATATATATATCTATATATATATATATATATATATATACCGGTATATACATATATATATACTATTAAAACATATTTTATATTACGTGAAGTAATAAATCAAAGCATAATCAAACACAAACACACATACATTGACAAAAAACGGCAAATATTAAAATTTTTAAATCTAGGGAATTTAGTCAAATACAAAAGACAAATACAGTAAATACATCAAATCAGAGTACACTCGCGACCTAAAATATATTGAGAGGGGCAGCAGACACAGTGTTGTTGAGTGACGGTTTTTGTTTATGTATGTAAAGGGATTCTAAAATCCTTAAATCTGTATTATTGCCATGGTCTAGTATACTAAAGTTACTAGAATCCACGCTTGTACCACAATCAAAAGCAGGTTCCCATACCGCTGAGTGAGAAGGGGACTGGAGAGGCCGGCCTGTCCTGCTCGACAGACCCTTGTGTTCATCAACTCGTGACTTGAAAGCCCGCAAAGTGCTCCCAATATACCCTGCTTGGCAGCTAGGGGAGGGTCTGTACGCAGCCACATACCTTACCCCCGGCCCCGCCCACTGCCCAAAATGTACAAATATTATATTAGGTTAGATTAACTTAACTTAACCTAACCTAACCTAACCTAACCCTAATATAATATAATATAATATAACAACACAAATAACAAAATAAAAATATAAAAATAACTAAATTTCGAGTGGGATCAAACACTGGATTCCTGGGTGCCATGGGAGAGCGCTATTGACCGAGCTACAGAGAGCTAAGATTGACGGTTTGAAAGGTATATTTAAATGCGGGAAACGGGGGGCAGGGCCAAGGGAGGCTTACATTTTCGCGCATGAGTAGAGGGTAAGGTATGTGGCTGCGTACATCCCCTCCCGCAGCTAGGGCACTGGTAGAAGTAAACAAGTGACGAACGCAAGGTGGTCGGCAGTTGGTCCTTAAAATGAAAGAAGGCACTTATTTTGAAGGTGTTTTTATGAATGAATCTAAAGTTGATATGGGGATAACATTTAGAAAATTCCTTAGTTAAAGTTCTTTCAATAGTAGAAGAAATTTGGCCTAGGTATGGAAAAGATAAATATACGATATCCTTCTCTGCAGTAGGGATACACTGTTTAGGTTGGTAACGTTGATTAAAGAAATTTGAGACTACGTTATCAAATAAAAAGTGACTGAAGCCATTGTTTATGAAAAATTATTTGAGGAACGAAATTTCATTATGAAAATACTCGTATGTAGATGACAAATGAAACGCTCTATGTACTAGAGTTTTGAGGGAGTTTAAACGAAATTTAAAGTGCAGTAACTAAAGAAACTGGTTCCAAGTCCAGTGAACGTAGGTTTGCTAATAATAGAGGTAGTTACAGATCCATTTATGTTTTGTTATCAAAAGATCCAAGAAGGGCAACTTTGACTGACTTTCCATCTCCGACTTGAATTTAATATATTATGTTGGGAATTAATATAATCCAAAAATAAAGTAGCATGACTCTGTTCCTTGAAAAAGATGAGCGTGTCATCCACATAGCGGCGATAAAAAATAGGCTTAACCCCTTATTGGCGGGGCCCGTCTTAATTAAGGCGGTCTAGAGAATAAAGTACAATGTGGCGGGGACCGCCTTAAGTCGGTAGCAATTTTGAGCACATAATGGGCTCTGAGAGAGAGTTCGAGCGGTGGGAGGAGCATAGGTTGACTCTGACCGTTCGGCATGGCTCCCGCGCCGGCACTGGGCCCACCTTCACACACATCCACACCCACTACCTCGCTAGACAGGGAATTATGTAAGGAAATTACCGTATTTTAGTGATTTTTCCTTCGTGTTGCACGATCGTTGCAAGAGAACCAGTGGTCGTAGAAGGATGGTTCTGGTGTCATTGGAAAGCTCAATTATCGCCCTTTCAGGGATACATACTTGTATTACGCTCTGGCTCTTGTTTATGCATGAAAAAGAGCACGGAAATAAGCTCGTTTAGGGTAAAACCACCCGCTTGGCAGGTAGTAGAAGTTACCGACTTTGCCGCTTGTGGGCTGTTAAAACTAATCGGACAACTGTTAAGCCAAATCTTCTCGAAGTGGCACAAAAATATGTTCGAGAGTGTACACGATAAGGGGCCACCCATCCCTAAACCATCAATCTGCTTATATAGCAAGTTGTTAAATACAAAATAGGACTCTTTCGTACAAAGTGAAAGCAAAGATCTAAATATTAGTTTACTCATTCCCAAGAATGATTCCATGTTCTCAAATAATAGGTCTGTACAAAGGTCTATGGTTTGATTTAGGGGAATGTTGGTAAAAAGAGAAACTATATCAATAAAAGACGTGGCCGGCAATTTGTACTTGGATAAGGGCTCGGATAGTTCATATGAATGTTTTACTGTGAACTCATTGGTAGTTAGATGAGAAAAAATAGGTACCAAAAATTTAGAGAGTTTAAAGGAAGCGGATTATATTAATTGCCAACATAATGATATTAAATTCACGTCGGAGATGGAAAGTCAGTCAAAGTTGCCCTTCTTGGATCTTTTGATAAAAAAACATAAATGGATCTTTAACTACCTCTATTTTTAGAAAACCTACGTTCACTGGACTTGGAACCAGTTTCTTTAGTTACTGCACTTTTAAATTTCGTTTAAACTCCCTCAAAACTCTAGTACATAGAGCGTTTCATTTGTCATCTACATACGAGTATTTCCATAATTAAATTTCTTTCTTCAAATCATTTTCATAAACAATGGCTTCAGTTATTTTTTATTTGATAACGTAGTCTCAAATTTCTTTAATCAACGTTACCAACCTAAACAGTGTATCCCTACTGCAGAGAAGGATATCGTATATTTATCTTTTCCATACCTAGGCCAAATTTCTTCTACTATTGAAAGAACTTTAACTAAGGAATTTTCTAAATGTTATCCCCATATCAACTTTAGATTCATTCATAAAAACACCTTCAAAATAAGTGCCTTCTTTCATTTTAAGGACCAACTGCCGACCACCTTGCGTTCGTCACTTGTTTACTTCTACCAGTGCCCTAGCTGCCAAGCAGGGTATATTGGGAGCACTCTGCAGGCTTTCAAGTCACGAGTTGATGAACACAAGGGTTAGTCGAGTAGGACAGGACGGCCTCTCCAGTCCCCTTCTCACTCAGCGGTAAGGGAACCTGCTTTTGATTGTGGTACAAGCGTGGATTCTAGTAACTTTAGTATACTAGACCATGGCAATAATACAGATTTAAGGATTTTAGAATCCCTTTACATACATAAACAAAAACCGTCACTCAACAACACTGTGCCTGCTGCCCCTCTCAATATATTTTAGGTCGCGAGTGTACTCTGATTTGATGTATTTACTGTATTTTTTTTTTGTATTTGACTAAATTCCCTAGATTTAATAATTTTAATATTATCCGTTTTTTGTCAATGTATGTGTGTTTGTGTTTGATTATGCTTTGATCTATTACTTCACGTAATTTAAAATATGTTTTAATAGTAATTTTCGTTGATTTTAGATTTCACTGATGATGTCATTATATAATGACGAAACGTCTGGCCAAAATAAAGAAGAAAGATGTCGTTGTTCGCTATATCACTTGTCCTTCTTTTCATCCTAAGACTTCGGTTCCCTACGACAAAACCTATCTCAGATATATATATATATATATACATATATATATATATATATATATACATACATATATGTATATGTATATATATGTATATATGTATAGATATATATATATATATATATATATATATATATATATATATATATATATATATATATATATATACTGTGTATATATATATATACTTATATATATTCTCTTTTAAACAGACGAGGTTAAAAGCAATAGCAGTTTCAGCATTCAGGATTTTATTGTTACAGCTTTCAATAGTTCTAACAATTTTCCTCTGGGGTTCAGAGATGAGGTACAACAGGTTAGCAAAATTCATGGTGGATCCAACGTTTCACAAGTAAACATCTTGCATCTTCAGGGAATGGAGAATGTTTGGTTATTGATGCTGGGGTTGAGTGTTTGGATGTATAGAGCTTCTAAAATAGCTAGTCTTCTGGTGTCTGATTCTTTGTCGAGTATGGTGGTTTGTTTGTCTAGGTCGGCGCGAGTTAGGGCAAGATGGTGGGGGGCTTGATAGTGATCTTTTATAGCGCCAGATTGAAGGTGGAGGGTTAGTCGACGGGAAAGGCGAGTCTGTGTCATTCCAACATAGGATAGGGGTCCACAGTCCCCAGAGGTGCAAATATGCTGGTATATCACATGATCGTCTTTCGGTTGGTTGGTGGAAATGGGGCGGTTACGGAGGACTAGGTTGGAGGTCTTAGGAGATTTGTAGTAAATAATGAGTTTTATTTTATTGTCAGGGTTGGTGGGGAGGACGTTTTGGTGAATTATTTCTTTCATAATGGATTCGTCTGTTGTGTGGTCGGAAGACATGTAGTTTCTGTAGAAAAATGTAATGTCATTGGCCGGGTTGGTGCTAGGGGGGTCTTGTTTGTACCATTTTTCTAGGTGGTGGTTGATGGCATTGGTGACGTCAGTGTTGGAATACCCATTGTTGACTAGGACCTGGGTGAGCCTTTCCAGTTCATTGTGTGTGTCATTCCAGGTGGTGCAATGGGTGAGGGCTCTCCTGACATAGGCGGCGATGGTGGACTGATGGTAACGTTTAGGGCATTCACTTTCCCCATTAAGACATTGGCCATTGTTAGTAGGTTTGGTGTACACTGTAGTTTTGAAGCCGTGGTCGTGGAGGGAGACAAGGAGGTCGAGGAAGGGTAGATGTCCATCGGTGGTTTCTTCGTATGTGAAGTTGAGTCCGGAGGCGGCCATGAAGCGCTGCTGGAGGTCCCTGAGTTCGCCCAGGTCCTTCACCTGCACGAAGATATCATCGATGTACCTGCAGTAGACAGTGGGCCGGTGGGCAGCCAGAAGTTCCTCTTCGATAGTTCCCATGAAGAAATTGGCGAACAGGACCCCAGGGGGCTTCCCATCGCTACACCGTCGATTTGCTGGTACATATTCCCGCGGGGGCAGAGGAAAGGGGACTCCTTGGTACATAGTTCCAAGAGCGTCTTCAGGGCCTTCTCCGGGATGTCCAGGGGGGGCGTATTAGGGCAGTGGTAAACTCGACGTAGGATAAAATCTATGGTCTTGTCAACGGGCACGTTGGTAAACAAACTCTCTACGTCGAGGGAGGCGATGATGTGGTCGTTAGCTGGGGGGCATCTCGTAGAATTTCTAGGAAGTCATAAGCAGAGTTGAGGTTGTATTGCCGAGGAACAAAAGGAGTGAGGAGTTTGTTCAGGGCCTTGGCGGTCTGGTAGGTAGCAGTAGGGATTTGTGATATGATGGGGCGGAGGGGGTTCCCGGGTTTGTGGGTTTCTATAGTACCGTAAGCATAACCTGGGGTGAATTCGCCGATGAGTTTCTTCAGGTGTACGCCATCGGCTTTGGCGTTGATAGCAGTGATGGTGGTGTTGGCTTTCCTTTTTATTTCGTCAGTAGGGTTGCGAGTGATCCTTTTGAATTTGTTTTTATCACTAAGAATGTCATCCATTTTCCGTAGGTATTCTTCTTTTCCGTGTATCACAAGGCAGGAGGCCTTATCAGCTCGTCGGATGATGATGTTGGGGTTCTCTTTAAGTTGTTTAGCGGCTTTGAAGTGGTCTTTGTTGAGGAGCTTGCTTTGGTGGGATCCCCTTGTTTTGGCGGCTTCTGCTAGTAGGGTGGGTTGTAGGGCTGGGGTGGTGGTGATCTTGCCGTCTTTCTGGAATCGTAGGACGTCATCCAGTAGGACTTCAATTTCAAGGCGTTTTCGGTGGGGTCCGGCTTGGAAATGTAGTGGCAATTTAAGCCTTTGTTCAGGAGGTCTTCTTGGTCCGGCGTTAGGGTGGTGTTGCTGAGGTTAATATATCCTTTTGTTGGCTTGGGAAGTTTTATGTTTCCACCATATAGACGGGAGAGTTTTTGGATGGTAGTGTTCTCTGTTTGTCGTCATCTTGCATCTTCAGGGAATGGAGAGGTAATGATTAGAATAGGGACAAAGCATCATATTTATACAAAATTCGAGGATCAAGAATAGGGAGGTGGGCGGAGCTACTGGGTGTGTGGTGGCTGTTCATTGGTGCATATATATATAATATATATGTATATATATATTATATATATACATATGTATCTATATATATATATATATGTATATACCGTATATATATCTATTTCCTGACGCCATGATCCCCGTCGAAGAGGTGGCCACGAACGAACCGCCCCCATGCACCTCTGTCCCCAGTCAGTCGACGCCCCTCCTCCCAACCAGCACTGCCTTCATCCATATACCTTCTCACTCCATCCTTCCACCTCTCTTTCGGTCTACTTCTCCTTCTGTCCTTCCACTTCGCTCTCTTACACCTTCTTAGTCATTCTCTCGCTTCCCATGCGTTCCATATGGCCGAACCTTCTCAAGGTGTTCCTTTTCACACTTTCCAGTGCATCTACCTCCACACCTCACCTCCTTCTTACTTCCACATTCGTCTGTCTATCCCTCAATGTAACTCCGCCGAACACACTTCTCAAGTAACTCATTTCCACCCCACTCACTCTTGGTCTGAGCCTCTTCTCAAACGTCCATGCTTCGCTTCCATAAGTCAGTGTCGGGATTACCACACTGTCATGCAAGGACTTATTCACTTCCATACTGACCACCCTATTTCTTGTTACTGCTTTCAGCGTTTCTACAACCCTCTTCCCCTGTTGCACCCTCTCCCACACTTCTTCATCCATAGTCTCATCTTTACTCAACACACTGCCCAGATACTTAAATGAACTGACAATCTCCATAGCCTGACCGTTCAACTTCACCTCACACTCTGTGGCTTCACTCCTTTCGAAGACCATAACCTTGCTCTTCCCCACATTTACCTTCAGATTCCGTTTTTCGCACACTGTTCCAAACACATTTACCAGACCCTGCAACTCCCATTCATTATTCCTCATCAGAACTGTATCATCAGCAAACAGCAGTACAGGCAGCTTCCACTCATGTCCCTCTCTTATCAGCGATACACCAACATCCACTGCTCTTCCTTGTATTTATTTCATGACTCCATCCATATATACAGTAAACAACCACAGGATCATCACACACCCCTGTTTCAACCCAACATTCAGGTCAAAGAACTCGCTCTGCTCATTCTCCACACGTACTGCCGCCTATGCATCCTTATACATGCTCTTCACTGCTTTCAGCAACTTGCTATCTATTCTGTATATTCTAATTACTTTCCACATACCTTCTCTATCCACTCTGTCATAGGCCTTCTCCAAGTCCATAAAGGCAAAAACATGATCTACACATCCTCTTCCCTTCCTAATTTATAATATATATATATATATATATATATATATACATATATATATATATATATATATACAGTATATATATATATATATATATATATATATATATAATGTATACTATACAGTATATATATATATATATATATATATATATATATATAAATATATATAATTATATATATACATATATATATATATATATATATATATATATATATATATAGTATGTAATATATATATATATATATATATATATATATATATATATATATATATATATATATATATATATATATGTATATATATATATATATATATATATATATATATAATTATATATATATTTATTATATTTATATTTTAGTATTGTATCTGTATTATTCCAGGCAGACAGGACTCTTTAGCCATGGTAGACAATTTGTCTAAGGGAAAAAAAAAATTGATCAAAAACTCGAGGAGGCTAGACTCGTAAGATTTGGACAGCATTTAACCTAGGAGAAGGGAAACTCTGATCACAAACCCTGAGCTTGATCCTAATGCTTGAGATGTCCTCAACTGTCAAAATGGGGAATGCTTCATCGATGGAGTACCGTCACTGACGGCGTAGACCATAGGACGCCTTATAAATATATGAGGTCTCATCGAATATACTGAATAAGGTGACACAAAATTCAACATCTCACCAGGAACGATGTGGCAAGGAGGTGAGATCATACTGCCACAACCTCCCCTTAGCCAACCCTGATAATTACAACCAACGATTCACCGGTCGTTCCTGTTGGATCATCGTCACCTAAAAGTCCAACCACATTGCCACCTGTACTTGCGAGCAATGTGCGCCAAACAGCAAGTAAGCACAACCAACCCAAGAAGAACAACGTAGAGAAGAACAACAACAACCAAAACAAGAAGAAGAACAACAACAACCAAGAAGACAAGAAGAACACCATAAAGAGTATGGAAATGTACACTTATAATGTTAGAACACTTTCAGAAGATCACAAATTAGAAGAACTAGTTGAAGACCTAGAAAACGTCAGCAGGGATATTGTGGGACCAAGCGAGGTTCGTAGAATAGAAGAAAATTTCATTAAGCTCCATGACAGTCACCACTTGTTCTACTACAGAGGAAAACAAAATTAAAAGGCTTCGGAGACTTCAATGCTAAAGTCGGAAGAAACATAGCAGGAGAATCATGTATCAGAAAGTTTGGAGTAGGCGAACGGAATGACAGGGAAAAAATCTTAGTTAGCTTTGCAGAAAAATATGATTTTAGGAAAATTAATACTTTCTTCCATAAAAGAAAAGGTCGCAAGTGGGCCAATTAGAACAACAAAGAATGAGATAGATTTAATCATAGGGGACAAAAACAACAGCGTTAATAATGTCACTGTTATTAATAAGGTAAACATAGGGAGTGACAATAAAATGGTAGGGTGTACAGCAAAGTTAAATTTTAAAGCCATTATAAATAGCTTGTTCTCGGGAAGAAAGTATGCCTAGAGAAAGTTAAAGCGAATAAGATGGAGTTCCAGCTGGAACTTAAACATAGATTCCAAGCTCTCGACAGCAATGAAAATGACATCAACAAAGAAAACGAAAACCTAACATTAGCAATTAGAGAAACAACAGGAAAGATAGGGAGAACAAACACCAGTAAAGAAAGCAAGTACTCGCAAACTACTATAAATGTCATAACAAGAAGAAAAGCAATGCAAATCAAAACGAAGAGAGATGAAAAAGAGAGAGAAGAACTAAACAAGCTAATCAACAAAAGACAACGGGAAGAAAAAAGAAAATTAATCATGGACTTAATTGAAGAAACAATTAGGAAAGGAAAAAGCCTCAAACTAGCACAACGTAAACTAGCCTTAGGGAAGCAACAAATGACTTCTCTGAGATAGTGTGGCAGATAAGTGAAACAATCGTTCAAATGATGATACAATCACCAAATTTGGCATGGATATCCTCCAGAGGCTGCCCTTTAAGAAAACATTGTTAGCCACCTGAAAATGCTATTTTGCAAAATGGCCGCCAATGCGATAATGTTTTGACATGACATTTGACACAGATGTCCAACGTGAATGATATTGGTATCAATTCTAATGTTATTTACCATGCAGAATTTGTTTTTATCATTCTTTAATGTCTCGGCATTTTATTATCCACTGAAAAATGCAAGATGGCCACCATATGTCTTCTTTTGTCTCTAACAAATGGTCTCATAGTGCTTCTGAGCTTTACTTTTGGTATCTTAATGGATTTACTGAGGTCAAAAATATAGAAATCAACACCAATATCATCCATATCGGACGTACTGATTAAATTGTGCATCACAATGTGTATTTGCATGAACTAATTGGCAGCTATCTTGAAAAATCGCTCCATCTTGTATTTTTAAGTGGTTTATAAGATTGTGAGACATTTAAGAATGATGGCATCGTTTCCAGCATAGTAAATAACATTAGAATTGGTACCAATATCTTATATGTTGGACATCTGTGTCAAATTGCATGTCAAAACGTTATTGCATTGGAGGCCATCTTGAAAAATGGTGGCTAAAAAAAAATCTTAAAATATAGCCTCTCACGGATATTCATGCCAAATTTGGTGTTTTTATCATTTGAACGATTCAAGGTAAAATCTGCACTTATCCGCCCCACTAAGAGATAGCAATGGTGAAATCATAAACTGTAGAGAACAAATGGTGACGCGAGTTGAAGAGTTCTATGAAAAGTTATACTCTTCAAGTATTTCAATTCCATCAAATTATTCAACATCAGACACAGGCGAGGTCCCACATATATCTGTAGATGAGGTAAGGTCTGCCCTAAACAAAATGAAAAGGGGAAAAGCTCCAGGAGATGATGGGATAACAAGCGATCTTCTGAAGGATGCAGGAGATGTGGTCCAGTGTAGATTAGCTCAGCTTTTCACCCAATGTTTGTGTGAGTGGAATGTTCCAGAAGCTTGGTGCAATGCAATAGTAACTCTACTTCACAAAAAAGGCGATAAGAAAGATCTCGGCAACTACCGTCCCATTAGTTTGTTATCAGTTATTTACAAGATGTTCTCTTAAATCCTCACAAATAGGTTAGATCAAATTTTAGATAAAAATCAATCTCGGGAACAGGCAGGATTTAGAAGTGGATATTCAACCATGGGTCTTTTGAACACAATGAACCAGCTAATAGAGAAAACCCCAGAGTATAATATATACCTCTTCTTTTAGCTTTTGTAGATTACGAAAAGGCCTTCGATTCGATAGAGATAACAGCTATAGCAAACTCACTATATGAAAAAGGAATAATGAAACATATATACAACTCTTAGAGAATATATATGCAAAAGACACTGCTGTGGTCCGATTACACAGACACAAAGAAGATAAAGATTGGGAAAGGAGTGAGACAGGGAGAAACAATCTCACTCAAGCTGTTCACAGCTTGTCTTGAAGGGATATTCAGAAAATGTTCATGGGAATCAAAGGGATCTAATGTAGACAGGGAATGCCTTAACCATCTCCAATTTGCAGACAATATTGTCTTAATTTCAGATAAAGCAGAAAAACTCCATGCAATGCTCAATGAATGAAAGTTTCAAAGTAGGTCTAAAAATGAACAGGAGTAAAACCAAAGTTATGTAAAATGATAAGGTCGAACACCGAATAATTAGGATTGATAATGAAATTCTAGAGGAAGTAGAAGAATTTTATCTTGGCCAAGTAATGAAACTAACAAAAGACAATGAACATGAAATAGTAAGGCGAATCACTCTAGGATGGAAAGCATTCGGCAAACAAAAGAACATCATGAAAAGTACACTACCAATATACCTTTAGCGTAAAGTTTATAACCAGTGTGTGCTACCAACTATGATCTATGGATCTGAAACTTGGAAACTAAAAAAAGTAACGGAAAATAAGCTTAGGACTGCACAAAGAGCAATGGAAAGATCAATGCTAGGAATAACACTTAGATATAGGAAGAGAGCATCGTGGGTAAGAGAGCAAACCAAAGTCAAAGATATTCTAGAAAGTATTAAATAGCAGAAGTGGAGATGGGCAGGACATGTAGCAAGAAGGGAAGACAATAGGTGGAGTAAAAAACTAACTGACTGGACCCCAAGAGAAGGAAAGCGTGATATGAGAAGATCAAACAGGAGGTGGAGAGACGAGATAGAAAAGACTTCAGGGGTAACATGCAACGGCTGGCAAAGTCTCGGGAGTCATGGAAAAGGTTAAGGGAGGCCTTTGTCCAGCAGTGGACTCCGAATGGCTGATGATGATATCTTAATAAATAAAGGTCAATGTTTGTCTGTCTGTTTGTCAGTTACCCGACGTTTGTTACTAAACTCCTCCCACAGTTTTGGTGCCAGGTGGGAGTGTGGGGCACCGTTGGAAAGCCCAGGCTTTGGAGATGGTTTTAGGCGAGTTTAGTGGAAATCAGAGACACTTTTGTTTAATAACATTTTCGGCAGAACTTATGTAGTATACGGGAGCGAAAAAAATGCGAAAAAAATTGCCGTTTGGGGCAGAAGGAGGCCTCCGATCGAAAAGGTGTATGGAACGAAAGTTGTTCGCAGCTCCCCAAAATGGGGGTACGGATGAGGTCAGATCCAAAATCGGAGGTCATTTAGCGGCCGAAATCGAGGTCGCCGTTTAATGAGGCACAGGGAGGTCGAGGCCAGTGATTATGGTAGTAGTAGTATTGTGATGATTGTGGTAGTAGTGATTGATGATGGTGATTATGGTAGTAGAATTTAAACCCGGGCAATGCCGGGTACCCCTCCTTGTATATATATATATATATATATATATATATATATATATATATATATATATATATATATACTATAATTATATATATATATATATATATATATATATATATATGTATATACAGTATATACTGTATATATCGTTGTGTGAATATCACTAAACCCTTAACACTTCCCTCGCTTGTCGTACCCAAACCCCATCGACTCCTCACTACCAAGCACTGCCGACAAAAGTTGATGTCAAAGCACAACTCATCAAACAGAACACACAGGCCGTAAAGAACTACTCCAGGGCTCCTCGTACGCTTACAGGGGATCATTAATATTGGAACCGGGACCTTTTGTGGCAGGAACCCTTTCACAGATTATAGTGATGAGTAGGCCCAGGTGTACAACAACCAACCTGGCCTCCACGAGTACGAAGAGAGAGAGAGTGAGAAAGAGAGAGAGAGAGGGGGGGGGGGGGGGGGGGGCAGAGAAAAAGAGAGAGAACGACATAAGCCTTTGATGGATTCCCTAACGACACTATTAACTGAGATAGTGTAATTAGGTGTCAGAGACTGATGTATACAAACAGAATGGTTATATGAACTTATCAACTGCCCATGTTTGACGTACGTCATTAAATAGACAGATAGGTGGTGAAATACCTACAGTACATGGCCAAATATTCATTTAGAAAAGAGAACAATAGTACAGGTAAATGGTGAATCTGTGCTTTATAAGTCATATCCAGTTTTACATACGCTATGTAATCCTGTGTACTATGTTTCTGAGTTAACATTGTTTCATCTATATGATAGAGCTTCTGCATTTAGTTGTGTTTTTTTACAAACCATTGTATGACAAAAATATGTTTGTGAAATGTAGGAGTCAATCGCATGTCACAAAGCATTGTAAATAAACTTACATGCTACTAATCTGAATGTACAAAATGAAACTGCAGACTTTCTGATTTCTCCGAAGCTCTCACAACTATCAAAAACAGCGAGTATACGACGCAACTAATACTAATAATAATAACAAATAAGAACCTTCTCTTACAAGCCTTATAATCCTCCAGGGAAGAATTTCTATGAGCCTGTTATGAATATCAAATCATGACACCTAAAGCGTGCGCTACCTTCACCCTTTGTTGGGAGTTCGAGGACCATGTTTAATACTGGCAAAAAGGGAGACCACATATGAAATGAAAGAAGGGTAAACAGAATTGAGGATTGAAGGACGTTCTACCGAAAGATCATTTAGAGTATATTTTTTCCAATGTGTAAAAAGAAGACAATATACAGAGCTGCCTGTAACAAATCTCCCTCCCCCAAATGAAGTGACAAAACGGATTAGCATAACCAATTAGAAGCCTTCTTAGATGCTTCTTGTGGTGAACACCGGATGGAGAAGGGTCACTTTGGAGACTAACCAGAATATATTTTAGGGCAAAAAGAAATGTAACTGTCACTTTTACTATCAACTTTTGCAACATTTGCGGCCTTTCCTCTAATTTTCACTCTGTAGAACACCATCTCTCCTCCTACAAATCTGATCTTCTTTTCCTCACCGAAACGCAGGTGTCTGAAGCAACTGCCAGCAGCCCCTTTTCTGTATCCTTCTACTATCTCTATGTTACTCACATGGGAGTAACAATATCGAGTAACCTAAAACCGAGTCAACAATGTTCAGAAGTTGTTAAGAAGGCAAACAAAATAATTGGCTTTATAGGCAGGTCATTTGAGCATAAATCCAAAGAAGTTATCCTAACCCTTTACAATTCCTTAGTCCGCCCTCTTCTGGAATACTGCGTTCAATCCTGGTGCCCTTATTACCAAAAAGATATAAACAAGCTAGAACGAGTTCAACGTAGAGTTACCAAAATGATACCTAGCCTAAAGAACAAACCATACGAAGAGCGTCTTAGAGAATTAAATCTATTCCTTTAACCCAGCGCAGATTAAGAGGCGACTTAATTCAAGTGTTCAAAATCATCAAAGGCATCGACAATATGAACTGTAGTAAGTACTTCACTATCGACCAATCTAATTACACGCGGGGAAACGGTTGCAAAATTATTGGTAAATCTTTTAACTCGCACGAATCTAAGAATTTCTTCTTCAATCGAGTTGTCAACTTGTGGAATGGGCTTCCCCGAAACGTTATAGACTGCATCACCGTTGATTCATTTAAACTCCGCCTAGACAAATATCTCGCATCAAACCCGAGACTGACTGCGTTTGTAAATGAATAACTTTATTTTATCCCCCCTCAGTTACTAACCCATCTGTCCCCTACTAACTTCCTAATCCTGCCACGGACATTAGTTCCAGGGCAGTAATTCCCTTTCCAATGTTCCCTTACCCACTCTAAACCACTGTTTGGACACTTGATCCTCAGTGTTTTGGAGGACAAGCAACCTAGAAGGGTCACTGGATCTGTTGTTGCTTGATTTCCTTTGTACTCCTTTGTACTCCCTTTGTACTCCTAGTTTCAAAGCTAAAGGCGAATGTTGTGCACATGTGCACAACAAACTCACTTGCTCTCATGTTCCCGATTTCGACCTCTCTGAGTTCTTAACTTTATGGCTCAAACTGTCCTATCATTCTCATACTAAATATTTCTATGCTGTCTATTTTTCCCCTAACTCTACCGACTTTCCCAAATTCTTCGACTATCTAAACTCTAAAGTGGAACACATTCTATTAATGTTTCCTTTCTCAGAAATCTCCATCTTAGGAGATTTCAACGTTCACCACCGCCAATGGCTCTCCTCTCACACTACTCACCAACCTGATGAGCAAGCCTACTTCTTTTCTATCTAAATGATCTAGAGCAGTTAGTTCAGCAAACCACCCGTATCCCGGATCGCTTCGGAGATCGGCCCAACATTCTTGACTTATTTCTAACTTCTAACCCTTCTTCTTATACTGTCAATCTTTTCTCTCCTTTTGGTTCCTCCAACCATAAGCTTATCTCTGTCACCTGTCTTATCTCTCAAATACGGCCACCCGATCCTCCCAGCCGGCGGCGCTTGTGGCACTTTGCGCTGCCGACTAGGAGGCTCTCCGTCGGTACTTCTCTGATTTCCCATGGAATGATTTTTGCTTCCGTGGCCGGGGACCCTCGGAGAGTGCTGAACGCATTACCGAGGTAATCCTATCGGGCTTGGAGGCATACATTCCATCTTCTTTCTCTCAGACTAATGCAAAAAAAGCTTGGTTTACTCACCTTGTTCTACTGTTGTCCGCAATAAGGAGGAATCATTCATATGGTACCTACGCCTTAAACCTCAAGAATCTCATTCTTCCTATATTTCTGCCCTGAATCAAGCCAAATCTGTTCTTCAACTTGCCAAATACTCTTTCATCAATAATAAATGCACTGAACTATCCAACTCTAGCTCTTCCCAAGCTTTCTGGCATCTAGCCATAAACCTCTCTAACAAATTTTCTTCCTGTCTTACCCTCCCCTTTTCCACTCTGATGGCACAACCATCACTTCTTCCTCTGACAAAGCTGAACTCTTCGCTCAAACTTTCGCTAGAAACTCAACCTTGGATGATTCCGATGCTATTCCTCCCTCTCCACCCCCTGTCTCTTACTTATGCCTAATATCCTAATCTCTTCTAAAGATGTACTTTCTACCCCGTCTGGGCTTGATAATAAGAAAGCGTACAACCCGGATGGTGTTCCTCCTGTCGTACGGTACTCAAAAACTGTGCTTCCGTGCTGATTTCCTGCCTAGGCAAACTCTTTTGTCTCTTTCTCTCCTCTAACGTCTTCCCTTCTAGCTGGAAGTTTGCTCTCATTCAACCTGTCCCAAAGAAGGGTGACCAACCTTCCAACTATTGTCCAATTGCCCTCATCTCTTGTATCTCTAAAGTTTTTGAAACTATTCTTACTTCCAAATTTCTTAACCTCTGGGCTGCGCAGCCCCTGTAGTATACACTATGCCCCTGTGCGTAGGTATTATGACTCTTTCCTCACTAACAACGTAAATTTACCATAAATATATTTAATACTTATCCATATGCGCCTATTTTACCTTTAGTATGAAGATAGTACCATGTGACAATAATAAAACAAGTGGGAATAGTGTTTATATGGTCAAAATCGCAAATAAACATGGAGCGGCCCATTCATGAAATGTGGAGCACAGTGAGGCAACCCCTCCTCTCGCGAGCTCTGGAGCATGACTGACAGTCTCACCCCACCATCTACCTCTGCCAGCACACTCGCTAGGCACATAACCACACCCTGCAATCGGCTTGCTAATGTTAGCATGAAAATATACCAAAGAATAAGGGTATAACAGGGAAAATAGGTGATAATTGAAGGGGGGGGGGAAAGGGGGGAAGGAAGGGACTTTGACAAATGTGGAGAAGTGATATGAGGAATGGAGGGGGGAAACAAAAATTTAAAAAAATTCAAGTGCTACTGGGGCCTTCTAAAAGTTTTTTTTTTAGGCCTAGGATCTTAAGAGTCTTCCCGCAGTCGCCCAGTAAAACCTCTTAAGAGTCTCCCCTCAGCTTCCGGGTTAAGCACTTATAATCTATTATAATCTACTCATAATCTACTATCAGATCACCAGTATGGCTTCCTAATGGGTCGCTCTACTGGTGATCTTCTTTCATATCTTACTAACTCTTGGTCATCCTCCTTTCGGGACTTCGGTGAGACCTTTTCTATTGCGTAAGACATATCGAAGGCTTTCGATAGAGTCTGGCACAAATCCCTAATTTCTAAACTACCCTCCTTCGGTTTCTATCCCTCCATCTGTGCCTTTGTCTCTAATTTCCTTTCTGGTCGTTCCATAGCTGCAGCTGTGGACAGCCATCGTTCACTTCCTAATCCTATCAACTCCGGTGTTACTCAGGGATCTGTCCTATCTCCTATTCTCTTTCTAATTTTCATAAAAGATCTCAACTGTACCTCCAGTCCTATCCATTCATATGCAGAAGATTCTACCTTACACTATTCAATTAGTTTTCCAGAACGCCCCAGCCAGCAATCCCTCAAAAGCAAACGAAATGAAGCAATAGAACATTTATCTTCTGATCTAACTACCATCTCCAATTAGGGTAGAGAAAACCGTGTTACCTCTAATGCTTCCAAAACCCAATTTCTCCATCTATCTACCCACCGTGAACTCCCAGCGGACTTTCCCTTGTTCTTCAACAATACAAAAATCAACCCTTCATCTTCTCTCAGTATTCTTGGTGTCTCTTTTTCTTCTGCTCTCTCTTGGAAGGACCATATTATCAGTCTTGCTAAGGCGGCCTCCCAGAAGCTGGGTGTGCTCAAACGCCTCAAGGGGTTCTTTACCTCTGCTCAGCTTCTTGCTCTGTACAGGGGCACAGTGCATCTTTGTATTGAGTATTGTTCACATGTGTGGGGAGGATCTTCTCAAACGTACAGCACTTCTAGACAAAGTAGAATGGAAAGCCTATCATATCATTAACTCCCGTCCACTCACCGACTCTCTCGCTGATCTATTGCTACTACAATAATCAGTGTTCCCCAGAGTTCTCTCAGTGCATACCACCTCCTCTACGTAGGGTACATAGTACCCTTCTTGCAACACAATTCCACCCCTACTCTGTACAACTCTCCAACTCAACGTTACTCCCAATCATTCTTCTATTCAACAGCTGAGCTCGTGAACTCTCTCCCTGAATCCATATTTCCCTCATCATATGACTTAAATTGTTTCAAACTCTGTGTGTCCAGACATTTTGGCTCGAACGTTCCTTGATTTTGGCCCTGTCACTGTTTTAACTCTGGGGGAGGCACTCTCCCTCATCCACATAGACAAAACAAAATAAGAAAATACCAAGATTATGCTTTGTATACTATTAGCAGCCATGAATATGATTTTTGAAGCAGTGTTCGTTTGTTTAATTTCGTAGTATATTCGCCCTTTGTAATTTTATAAATAGATTTCTCTGAATCTCTCAAACCTTTCTACAAAATAGTTTATCGTTTCAGTTGCTATATTCAGAGGTTTATGAATTTAATAATTCATCCAATATAAGTTTCTTAGAATTGTTTGACATATATAGCGTTTAAACCTCACGTAGAGTAGAAAATTATAATTCTCCATAAAATACGATAGTCACCTTTGCTGCCGTTACAGTAAGAAAACTTCTACACGTGAACAAGGACTACTAAATTCGACTATCTCTGATTTCGCCATTCCCTAGTATGCTCTAATAATTGATGTTATATATTATCGTTAAAAGATAAGTTTTTAAAAGAAATTAACAGAAGTTTTTAAAAATGTAGTAAGCTGTCGATATATTTTTTGGATACGAAAATGACAATCGGTTGCTGGTAGTCTGGGAAACAAGATTCGCAGACATGTTAGTTTGTTGAAGGGAGAAGGTATATTGTTCGGTGTATCATACGTCGGGCAGTGAAGAGTGATGAGGTGCCGAATAATTTTCTCATCTATTTTCAGAGGGTTTTAACAATAGTTAAACTTACTGGCAGTATTTATTCTACTGTTAATAATTCTACTAAAACATGTGCTTATTATATATAATATTTCTGTAAGGAAGTGGTGTTTAGCATTCCTCCATTGGAAGCAATTCGTGGATGCTCATAAATGTATTTTTTTCGTCATGAGTAATTAGTTTAGGGTTAAAATTGATACATACACTTATTGTGTGTGCATAAATATATATATATTACATGATGTATTCAGTAATTATTATAGGAATCATTATTACAACTCTCATATCATTATAAGGTAGTTTACTTGCAGTGATATGTGTATTTAGGCGGATGACTGTACATTTAGAAGGTTGAATCAATGTCACTTCCTGGTCTCATTTATTCCCTTGTCAGACTTTGCTATTCCTTACTCATATACTTTTGGGTTCACCAGGGTTTGCTCATGTGAAGCAGAGTTTTCCATCAAATGTGTGGGGTGTGTGTGGGAAGGGAAGAGAAAGGTATGGCAATTTTTTTTTTTACTTCACTTAGACAGAGGACGTGGGCACGATAACAGGCCACAGAGATTATCCTCCTGACATTGGGGGAATTCTCCTTGTAATGTTTCAATCATAATTTAACACCTTACGAACGGCCTAGGCGGTAATTTATATGTACCGCCCAGTGGGGTGTTTTTGCCCTAAATAGGGTTGTTTATGTGATCATTTTCATGCCTAAATCAGACCTAGAGCGTAAAACAAGTATCTATCCCTGAAAGGGCATAAACAGAGCTTTCCAATGACACCCCAACCATCCTTGTACGACCGCTAGTTTTCTTGCAACGATCGCGCAACACGAGTGCAAAAACCATGTAATTAGGTAGTTTCCCTACATAATTCCCTGTGTAGCGAGTGTGTGAGGGTGGGGGAGGGTGGGATTCATGTCAGTAGGTCCACCGCGGTGGTCTGGAGCAGTCATACGCTTGCTACTCTCCTGCCACCACTTATCTCTCTCTCTCAGCAACATTACGTGGTGAAAATGGCACACGACATAAGTTGTGAACCGCCAATTAGTCCAAATTTATTTCACACGACATAAGTTGCGCGCCGCCAATAAAGGATTAAACATAATAAAATTTATATCCTGTGGCTAGATTACAAGTTGACTTTACCCTAAATATATGAGGTAAAGATGGTGGCAGCATTTACTATTACTTGAATAAGAATAGAATATTAAAGGAAGTAAACCAGAGTCTACATTCAGAGAATCTACCAGAGAATCTACCAGAATCTTCAACCAGTGAATCAATTATATAAAACAAGTCTTAACCCCTTAAGGTAACAACAAACAAACGTTTCCTTACATGGTGGCAGCGGTGGGATATAGATGTTTGAATATCTCTGTTTTGGACCTTTATTTTAAAAGAAATATATATATAGAAAATATTTTCTTTTGAGAGTTTTGCATTTTTGATTACACTGATGGAGAGTGGGATTTTTTTTTTTTTTTTTGGAAGTTATTTTTGAAAATCAATAATTTGTTGTGGACAAACAAATTTCTAATTTAATTTAGAAATGTTTACCGTGAAGTATTTGTATTTGACACGAGTATGTGATAATGTCATGGGAAATATTTAATTATGGTGGAGTATGGTGTTGTATTCACTTGTGGTGTTTTCCTGGTTACTAAACTTATGAGGTTATATGAACAATATTTTGTAAAAGATTTCTTTAATTATTTATATATAAGTATACTGATGAAATATTTTGTTAGTGGTCTTCATTTGAGGAAAAAGAAAATATTTGTATACCCTATGTGATATACCTTTGATAATGGATTATTTTTCCCCAATATTTATATAATGTTGTGTGGGATTTTATGATTGAATTTATTTGGAGTGTGTTAGTAGTATCTTTGTGTGATACTTGATTATACATATATATGTTTTTAAAGAGTGTCTAATGTGGTTTTGAGGTGCTTTTTTTTTTTTTTTTTTTTAAGAATTTTTAAATTTTGATTTTGGTTTGCCCATGTGAGGTATACTTTCTTTGATGGTATATGCCAGACATTTATGTGATGAGTGGATTATTGTAAATCCTTTTCTTAGTCTTGATTATTGTGGGTTCTGTGAATTTATTGGTGTATTTTTTGTTTAGACATGATATTTTACACATGGCTGTATTTTTTGTTTTACAACGACGAGTGTGTGATTATGTTCTGATATACATGGCCATAGAAAACAAAAATAAAGGTACAGATACTGGCTGAAAGTATAAAACATATTTTCTTTGAGTTTTATGGGTATTTTTTTTTTTTTTTTTTTTTTTTTTTCTATATTCCAACTTACTTCCTCTCGGGCATAGGCTGAGAGCCTTAACATTCACTGCTTTGCAATGAACAGTGAAGCCCGTGAAGTCTTGTTCCAGTCTAGGGAGTGAGACATGTGAAGCACGTAGAGTACAACGAGCACCTGCCATCTTGCCTTCACATGAGGCACGGTGCTCACTCATGGCCTGAAACGACCCCTTCTCAGAAGCCACCTCGTTCCCGTGCTTCACTGTCTCAACCCCTACACTCGGACTCTCACTCTTACACACACAACGCCACCTGTTGAGCAGATAACTCACCAGGCATTGCACCCCTATAGCATATTTTGAATATGGGAATATTCATACAGTGCTATTTAATCAGGGAACAATGAGGGTATTTTATTGACGTTTCGGTGGGCTTGTGGTAATGCACTGATACTAGGTACAGCACAAATTCCATCCCAATAATATCTTCCCATTGATACATCGGGATTTGAACCCGGGACCTTTGGATTACCAGGCCAGTGGCAAGACCACTCCACCACACCTCCCCTGAATATACCTGTATATGTGTAGGCTAATGGTTTAATGATGGTTTATGACAGAATATGAAGGCATTTTCATACACACCACAGGTTTATGTGGATTTCTGTGTTTATTGTTAATATTCTTTTCTAGTGGGTAGGATTTTATTCCTTTATTTTACATCGGTTGTATATTTTATTTTTACCTAGAATTGAAGGTTTGTAATTGAATTCTTTACTTTGATTAGCGAATAACGTCAAACTTTATTGAATTATAATTAGTGTTTGTATGTTTTTTTTTTTATTGGAAATATTATTTACCTTTAGTATTTTTCTCTGCTTTTGCATTTTTGTTTTGTGCATTGCCTTTGCGCAATTTTATTTTGCTTTGTTCGATTTTTATATGTACTATTCTGTATATTTTGTTTCCATTTATTGGTACATTTCTGTGAATGTATTTCTAATAGCAAAATACTATAAACATCCACGCCACTAACATACTAACCAATAAATAATTGTATTATTATTTATTTTGGTCTTTACCTTATTCCTTGCTTTTATATACTTTTAAGTTGCTGCCTTGCGGTGGTACGCAAGTATTTAAGTGTTTAAGCATTACATGTTATATTCAGTAATTATTATAGGAATTAATATTACACCTTTCATATAATTTTAAAGTGGTTAACTTGCAGGTATCTGTGTATTTAAGCGGATGACTGTACATCTAGAAGGTTGAATCAATGTCACTTTCTGGTTTCATTTATTCCCGTGTCAGACTTTGGTATTCCTTACTCATACACTTTTGGGTTCACCAGGCCTTGTTCACGTGAAGCAGAGTTTTCCATCAAATGTGTGGGGTGTGTATGGGAAGGGAAGAGAAAGGTATGGCAAGAGGTTTTTACTTCACTTAGACAGAGGACGTGGGCACGATAACAGGCCCCAGAGATTATCCTCCTGACATTGAGGGAATTCTCCTTGTAATATTTTAATCATCGCTTAAACATAATAAATATCCTATGGCTGGATTACAAGTTGCCTTTACCCTAAATATATGTGGTAAAGACGGTGGCAGCATTTACTATTACTTAAATAGGAATAGAATAATAAAGAAGGTATACCAGAGTCTACATTTAACCAGAGAATCTACCAGAATCGACCAAAATCTTCAACCAGCGAAACAACTATAAAAAACATATCTTAACCTCTTAAGGAAACACAAAACAAACGTTTCCTTATATATATTACTACAAAAAAAAACACACAATTTGTGAATGGAGTGTCTTTTAAACGAGGCTGGTTACATTGTTGAGTTGCCAAGTATATTACCATTTGCCCTATGGTTAGTGTACAAAGAGACCCATCTCCATCTGGTGGTCATCACAAGAAGCTTGTGTGTAAGGCTTCTAATTACATTGGAATAATTTGGCACATGTATTTACAATTCAATAAGATTACTTGAACTATTGAATATCGAGTTTAAAAACATAATAAACTATTTGTTTTTATTGACATATGACAATCCTCGAGGATGACATTGTGGGACGGTTTATGATAACTCTACAGAGAAAAGCGAACGTTCTCCTGTGTCTTGGTGGTAGAGGTTGGAGGTCTTGGGGGATTTGTAATAAATTATTAATTTGATTTTGTTTTCCGGGTTGGTTGGGTGGACATGCTTGGAGATTATTTCTTTTAAAATGGTACACCCAAAGCCCTCCCAACATTGACCCCCCCAATGAAATTAAGATCTTCTACCGCAATTACATGTCCTCTGAACACAAAAATGACGAGGCCGTCTTAAAAGAAATAATCTCCAAGCATGTCCACCCAACCAACCCGGAAAACAAAATCAAATTAATAATTTATTACAAATCCCCCAAGACCTCCAACCTCGTTCTCCGCAACAAACCAGCCTCCACCAAGATAAAGAGCTCGATGACCGACGATCACGTCATTTACCAACATACCTGTAATTATGAGGACTGTGGACCTCATTCCTATATTGGTATGACGCAGACTCGTCTTTCACGTCGGTTAACTCTTCACCTTCAGGCTGGAGCCATCAAAGACCACTATCTCACCCCTAACCACCCTCACCTCACACGCAACGAGTTAGAGAAACACACCACCATACTCGATAAAGAAAGTGACCCAAGGAGATTACCTATACTCGAAGCTTTATATATCCAAGCCTTACATCCCAACATCAACAACCAAACTCTGGACCTTCAGATCCTTCCTTCTGCCAAAAGGCACTACCCTACAGGACCTAACACCCCTCCTCGCCCCCCGGTGCCCTTGACGCAGCCCCCCACGCTACCTCCTTCAGCTTCGTCTTCTGCAGGCGCCACACAACTTAGGCCACGCCCCTCGACACGCAGCCAATCAGCTTCGACCCCACCTATCGACCACCATCCCGCATCCAGTGCGCATGCGTGAAGCGGTTACCCCCTTTTTCTCTCCTAGTTTTCCCTTCCACCAATAGCAGACTTTTGCCCCCTGTTTTCCGCCTCCTCTGATCCTCCACCCTCTATATATACCCTTCCTGTTTACCTTTTATATCATTCCTTCCTTACTTGATAATGCTGGTTGTCCAGTGAAACGCGTCGTATATCCTGTATCATCATGTACTTTAATGTAACCCTGTACCACCATGAATTTTGCTCATCTCCTTCATCTACTTCCTGCCACCCAGCGAAAACTCATCAGAGACCTGGAAACTTTGAATAATAAAATTTCCAACGCAGAAATTGCCATTTCTTTCAACCTCGTATGT